>JBCEWB010151496.1:0-10675 GCA_039654565.1 Peronia peronii
TCTCCCGCGTCTCCCCCCCCCCCCAAAAAAAAGAAAGTACGTATGCACGTTCCATTTTGTTCATAGGTTTTGGAGAAAAACAGGTTTTAGTTATTTAAAAAAAAAAAAGAGCGAAATGTGAAATTTTACTACATGGCATTTTCAAACATTTCTACAAAATCTTCTTTTGCACATGTAGAGCTGAAAAATAAGTAAATTTTTAGACAATATCTCAAACAATACTCTGACCAAGTTTCGTCAAGTTCTATTAATATTTGGCGGAGGAGATTGATTTCAAGACAACCTTTATAAAGAAACCAACATCCAAGATGGCAGCATTGCCATTTCAGTCGTTTGAGCCAGTGAATTTTCTTTTTCAGTGTTTTCCTTTACCTTGAACTTACTGAATTCGGTGAAAAACATTAAAATGGCCTATCTGAAATAATAATTTTTTAAACATCACCCCCAAAACGCGCTCCGACACTCCCCCTTCCCCCTTAAAACAAAGTTGTAAAAACAAAATTTAACACTTCCTTGCGCTAAGTTAATAATGTTTTTCTTGACATATCTTGCCATCTCTTTGAGCCCTTCCGTGGCAAAGAGCGATCCAAGCCAGTGATTCCATTTGTTAGTAGGACAGTGGGTTTCTTTGTATGGTGGGATAACCTCTGTTGTTATCTCACGAGTTGACGTAGGGATCGCCCTATCCTGATAAACGGGCACAATTCCTTTCTGTGTTCCTGCTCAGTTGCAATCGGCGCACATGCAACGCCCATTAATACTCACTGCCTTATCGCGCGCCTGAGCTATCCGCAAGGAACAGGGGAAGAGGGCGCTGTCGTTTTAATCTCAACATGCGATGTGCCACGAGAGCGAATCCACCTGCTGTATCTCGTGGATCGTCTCGCCGCGTCTGAGTGGAAATAGCTTTAGAAACTTAGATCTAAATAAATTGTTATATTTTCTGTAACATGAAACAGGTATAAATAATTTAATTCGTTCTATTACATCTTTCAACCACCAGGAGGCGGTTATCTCGAATAAATTAATAAACACTCGAAATATCGATAGACACAGCTACCGATATTACCATATTAGAATTTCCAAGATGGCATAGGCCTATTTTTTTAGTGCCAGCATCGCAATGATCGGAAACTCCACCGATCATTTCAAATTCTTATACTTGGCTTTAGCAACACGCCCTCGGCGAAATGAAAAAAAACACCAAAATCTCTGCACCAACATGGCGATCTTATGTCTCCTTTAACTACAGACCAAGAATCACTAATTTAAACTCAGAAGCGCCAAAGATTCAATATATGTCCTGAAACTAAGGATTAAACATTTAGTGCGTTTATGGTAATGAAACGTCTCGAATATGACTCAGAAAGTATATCTGTCATATAAGTATCATATGTTACTGAAATGTATGTCATGTGAAAAGGAATTCTTTGGAAAGTATTATGAGGAACATTTGAGTGTCCTTTGACAAATGTAGGGCTAAGAAATTACATACTCGAGATTTCACAACAAGAATTGTTTCAATTAATTGTTCTTTCATTTTTACCCTCGATTTCATTCTCTTGTGTTTCCCACAAGGTCACCCAAATCACCTGAAGTCTTAAACAATAACATTTTAAATCTTCTAAGACCCGGAGCAACCTTAAAAAGTTTATGACAGTTTTGTCATAAGACATAAAAGGATTTTCTTCAGTTTACCAAAGGCAGTTGGTCTTGCATTACAATTTCGTCGTTTAAAACTACGTTCTCATGTAAAACATTCAACGTGCTCTTAGCTTTCGTTCTTTTGAAATCATTCCTAATTATCTATCAAATATGTTATTGTGGATTATAGAAGGTTAAATAAATAATAATAATAATAATAACAACAACAACAAAAACAAAAACAACACTCACATACACCCAAAAGAAAAGTATTATTAAATTGTGCTTGCGTCAATTCAGAAAGTACAAACTATTTTAGACACTTTTTCGTTCTTCGTTCTATTTATTTTTACTGAAATGAAGAACCGCTAGATAGTAAAAAAAAAAAGTTGTGCTTTCGTAAGAGCGACAACGAAAAGCTTATGTAAAAGATGCAGAAACGAAAGGAAACATGCAGGGTAACAAATTCAGAGGAGAAACTTTTTTTTCAAACTGATAAATGAGACAGAAAGTTAGAGTGTTAGATTTATTTTTGACTCATGACGTATTTGCCTCTACCCAAGTTGTTTGTAAATGAATGTCTGTATATATATATATCTTCTTCAAGAATAATTTTATTTCTTTACAGTATCTATTTATCTTTTGCTTTCTTTGTTATGGAACTATTCTTGACTCATCAGCTAAAAGTATCATTATTATAGCCATATAGCATGTATTATTATTTTTTTTAATCAGAAGGAGCAATACAAAAAGGGCAAATCTGTTTGTGTAGTAAAAACAGATCATAATTAAATGATGAACAACAGAAGAAATATTAGAGAAACAACAATATGAAATAAAAAAATTCGACAAACAAACAAATGAATTGATGAAAGGATAAGCAAATAAAGCAGCAAAAAAATCAATGAGTAAATAAATAATTTAATAAACAGATTATAATATATGTTAATAAAATAGGGTTCATTTTTTTGTTGATGAAAAAGTAATCTCTCTGGCCTCTCATTTTTCTTTTCTTTTTTTGTTTCACTATTTTCTACCCCCCCTCCCCCTTCCCCCTTTTTTCATCCTCTCTCTACTTCTCCCTTTCGTTCTTTTGTCCCTGTTTTTGTTTTAAAACCGTTTTTTCTTGTGTCTGCCTGAAAGCATGTCTGTGGAACGACTTCAAAATGTCAGAATCGGCTTCTCAAGAGAATACAATATCTATGACAATAGTGTATCCCAAGTTTGCTCATAGAAGTCAAGATTGCTTCTTTTAATGCCTCTATATAACCATACTTTATATCAGATGATGAGTTCAAATAGAAATTAAACAAATCAACTGAGGAGGCCAGAGCTACATCTTCTTGTAGCGATCCAGCCCCTGCCCAATGTATCTACAACCGTGTTCTTGATGTTGCAAAGAGAAAACGCCAACAGAAAACGCGTTTGAGCACTTGTTTGCCTCAAGGGTGTAGTGTGAGAAATGCCATGGAAAGTGAACAAAGCAAATGCATATTTATCATTGCCTCTTAGATAAACTAAGATCAAGAGTGCCTTCAGGAAACAAAGACATATATACAGATTTTGAGCCTGAAGAGATGGGATGGGCTGTTTATTCACGCTATAAATGGCATCCTCCTCCTGTCTCTGTTCCAAAGCTATTTTTATTTACGGCCTTTAAAGGTTTCGTATCGTGGAGAAAGCCAGAAATCTTAGTGAAACTGGATTGTGGGAGATATAAAGGGCCTGTATGTGTAGATTTTCCTTCTTTTATTTCTTCCTCTTAAGCCCCATTTACACGTATCGAATCGTCTAGAGGAACGGTCCCTTGCGGAACAATCCCCTGTCAGTGAGGTCCAATCGCAGGTATTGGGGACTATCCCCACGTCCCGTGGTGCCAAACACACGTTCCCCGCGACCGATCCAGAAAATCAAGCACTGCTTGAAATTTTGGCCACCGACCCCGCGGTATGAATTTTCCTTTGAAGTTGCCGCCAGGCAAGGATAAATTTTTGAGAATTAAAAGACGAATTTTGTGACCAAATTAAGAAATTAAGTGCAAATTCGTAATCAGCATATGGAAATTAGTGAAATTTGAGCGTACAGATCGCTTTTTGTTGCTTGGCTTTATAATTAAATTGTTTTGTTATTTGTTTTTTTTTTTTTCTTGCAAAGCACAATAGGGGAGGCTAGCTGTAGTAGGCCCACTCCTTTTGTCGCACGACGGTTATTCTGTGCTTTTCAATCTCCACTGGGGTGGTTATCTCGGCATGTCGCACAGGATGTTTGACCATGAATTTGTGTTGAGTAGTTGTACAGTCACGTGATGTGCTGTAGCTTGTTCATGACGAGCTGGTATTGTATACAACTGCTCTGTTTTTCTATGAATATGGACCTAGGCGCCTAGGTATGGACTCATCCATTCTCAAAAACTGTTTGAAGCCGTCTGGGTAAAAGCGAAGTTCATGCAACAGATTTGTATGTGTATAGGTGCGCCTATTTAGCAACTATTTCTTCGTTCAAATCGCTTTATTTTCCGAGTTCTCTTATCTTGAATTGCAAATACACATAGAGCTAACACTTCATCTGAAACTTCGCCATTTTTCACGAACACACCACAACTAGATCTAGACCTGCATAGAATCTAGCAGTGAACAATTGTGTAAAACAACACAGGGTCAACAGACAGAACGCTGCGTGTAAATGTGACAATCACAAGGAACAAACGTGAGGGATCGAACCAAAAGGAGAAACCTGGGGGCTGAAGGGAAAGGGGCGTCCCGTGATGACAGACTGAGAGGATCCTACCCTACGTGTAAATGGGGCTTTATGCCTAAAACGGACAGACCGGAGGAACACTTGTCAATCTTGAGCAAAATGTATTGTTTAGACATTATCTGCAGAATGCTGTCCAGCGTTAAAAAGTTAAATTTGAAAGTGTATGCTCTCAGCGAAAGAAGTGCCGTGATCGAGTGATTAGTCGTCTTCCTTTCTATGAAATAGCAAGGTTTCAAATTCCACAATTCTGGAAAAATATTGAACATCTACTTTCTGTAACTCAGCATCATTTAGCTTCTTGGGTGGGAAAGTCTGACACCTAGTCTTATCAAATGGTGCAGGATAAAATTAGAGAAAGTTGTATGTGAGATTAAAGCAATAGAAATCTTAAATAATGGTGGACAGGTGGATATTCTGTTCTATGGAAGTTTTCAAATCTCTCAATTGATGATAGTATCGGCATGAAAAACTTCTTGAATTTCGTACTCGGAACAGGACATTGTTGATTAGTTTTAGTACACTTTGCACTGGGCTCTGTCTTAGCTCATATTTAATGTACTTAGCCTTATATCTGTTTCTGGGACTGTGCTTACTAGTCTCCACCTATCTGCTTTGATTAGAATGAGCCGGAATGAAGTATTTCAGTTGTCAGTCTTATTACGATTGTACTAACTTAGTGTATGCCCAATTGGACAGTTTGAGTGTGATATTCTGTTTTAGTGACCATGCTGTAAACCGCCTGTGACAAGAGATATTACGCTTGTCCAGACCAGTGTGCGCCGAGAACGGACTTTCTTAAACAGCTCCCTTCGCCCCCCCCCCTCCCGGCCCACCCCACCGCAACCCTCTATGGGCATATTATTGTTGTTCCATTAGTTGTTTTGCAGTCTTTCGTAACCTTACCCCACTATTTACCCTTTCTCCAGGAAGCTTTCTGGTAATGAAGAGTTCATTTCTAATGTCATACTGACTTTCTTTTCGCCAGCGTTAGTTAAGATGTTTAATTTGATGCCTTTTCTTGCTCACATGCCGCATACTGATAGCTGGCAGATAACAGACAGTAGTAAGATAGGCGCGATTTCATCTATGTAAATATTTACTCCAATGTTCACAATCTCCTGACAGGGCATGAATCTCCATAAATGCAAGATTTACTATCTTTTATAACATTTGCCAACTTGTTATGTCTGAGGGAAACAAAATCTCAAGATTATAGGGAAGACAAAATTAAACCTTGAGAGCTGATTCCTTGTCATATCAACTTGGCTCTGACTTGGTGATGATCAAAAGATAACACGAACTATTGAAGCAAAGGAAGAACAAAACGAAAGTGAGCTGATTACATTTGATCTTTGACAGGTGAATAAAAAAGTTAATTATATATTTAGGTGCTTTACACCATTATAAATTGAAAAAAACTGACTGAAAAACAAAGACTGAAGTCATTCGTTGTATTGAAATGATGGGCAAAAAGTCGAACCCATCTCATACATTTGTTGTAGCCTGTTACATATTACAATCACGAGGTACCTATTATCATACTTATATTCATCGTTGTCATATTTATCACATACAAAAATATCTTGAACATTGAGATCAGAACCCTACTGAGAACTCATTTTACACCTTAATCCAAAACAAATAACAGATCTGAAAAAAAAATGATCAAAAGACAAGAAAATAATAAATAAATAAATAAATAAATGCCTGAAAAACATGTTTGAAGATTGTGAGTGCCAATATTCTTAATCTACTGGGCTCTTCATCATGGTAGTCCTTCATGACTGAGGCATAATGTTGATAATATTCTTCATAATCTATGATCTTCTGCTGCATAGTTCTGGCTCCATAGAACTATAATAAAGAATACTTGATGCCAATCGAGTTCACCAATATCCTGGGAAATTCCATGAACTCATAACCTTGATCTTGCCTCGGACGTATGTTTGCTACACTTCTTGATTTGACCCTGTTACGGTGGGTAGGAAATTTATAACGAGTAAAACTCTTCGCTGTGACTCTATTGAACCTAGATGCCCTCCAAACAATAGTAGTAGTGATTGAGTTATGTTGGAAAACACCCGACGTACTTCCGCGTTGGGTTTTTCCTGAAATCTTGTGTTCATCTATTAGTTCACATTTTATTTTATTCTGTTTTATCTATATTTTTTATTTTTACTTTTTTTTAAAGATGCAGCATTTTCACACAGTTAATAATATCAAGAGGACTTTCGACTCTGGATTTTGACCGTGGCTATAAGTATTGGTTTGTTTATGGTTTCACATCCATGTTTGCTTCTTGTGTGTCAACAACTTGAGTGGCCGACTTAGGGCTGAGTGACCCTCAACCTCTCTATCTTTTCACATACAGATAACATTTTAGTTCACCCATTTTTTTTTTTCATCAAAATTTTGGGAATACATCATTCCTGACCGCATTTTCTCTTTTTTCATTGGGGTTTTCAATAGTGTCTGTCCAGAGGTTGTACCATTATAACATATAGCCTACATTCATAATATCCACATCAATGACAGCTGTGTAACATCATCTTTAGATATCTATTTTATCTCTTCTATATATCAATAATTCCAGATGTTGTGTGCCATACTCTCAACAACTATATTAGTATTAAATAATTGCATGACACCAACTTTTTTAACAATATTTCTTTCCAGAGGCTACATGTTCTACTACGTCGCTGTTGACATCGAGTAGCAGATCAATTTCATCTTTTGATATCGTTTATTCTGGACAAATCTTTAGCAATTCAGAAAGGAAGTTATTTGCCACTGCCACCCATGTATGAAAGAGGCAGGATTAAAAGTAACAGCCACGTACAAAATATTTCACTTCATAGACAATAGAACCAGGCAAGACTGGTTGAATCAAATGATACTTGAAAGATCAGGTTGCTCAAGTATTATAAACAATTGACTTCTTCTAATCGCAGGGATGTGGTTTCAAATTGATTAGAATATGTCCATGTTGACCATTTCTTCAGCGAGTTGATATGTTATGACTGCACCAGCAGTTTTTCTCACCGGCCTTGATATATTTTTCTTTCTCCTTCTCCCATGTTTTTCACTTATCTTGCTTTCTTCTCCCGGTTTCTCTCATTCTTTTTCTCTGTTCTTATTGTTTGAATGACCTCCTCACTGCCCTCTCTCTGTTCTCCTTTTTTTCTCAACCTCTTATTTCCTCCACTATTTCCTAATCGTCTTTGACTATTTTGCTTCTTTTTTTTTAAACATGTAAAGAACAACAAATAGTTTGAATAGTTTTGCGAATTTTCAAGAATGTGATTTTCACTGTTTATGCTGCATTATGAGATTATGAGTAGAGACAACAAAATCAGTGTTTAACAATAACAATTCTATGACTACACAAAAAAAAACAAATAGGAGAGATCTACTCTTACGTCTCTGGCAAGGAAAATCAGAGGTGCAAACAGATCGAAGAAATTATCTCTGTTGAAACCCTCGATTGTAGAATATCTATTACTTTGTTGTTTGTGTTCGTTGTTTTATAACTCATACTTGTATTCCTCTTTGTCACTTAATTCTTTTTCCATTGACCATTGCACATTTATATGGCATTGTCTTAATCACAGGATGAACGAGACACCGGATAACTCGTAATTCCTATAGAGTAATTTGTATGCAGATATTCCTCTTGAGATTATCATCAGACACCTTCGACGGAATTTCCTCTGGGAATTTTCCAGAGATTTATGCATGCTGTCTGCTGTAGATTGGCAGACGTCGAGTTCTGGTCTGTATTAACCCTCAAGGCCGACATCGTATTAGACAGAAAATAAACAACAGCGGGAGAAATGTCTTTATTTATTTGCCATGGTGCTGTGGTCATGGGGAAGATGGCATTTGCCAAATTCTCGTTCTAGTTCAAATTCCGTGTCCCTTTCTTGGTATTATTAAAGAAGATTTTTCAAATACACTTTTTAAAACACATTAAGAAGAACAACAACAAACGAAACGAGCAAAATTAACAAATTCGAAAAACAAATGCAAAGAAGTAAATGTTATATTATTAGTGCTAAACAAATATAAACGAGAGTAGCTTCTTGTTAACAGTGCTAAATCATGGCATATAAACACCTTTCTCATTAATTTTTTTCTCTGACTAGGTGATGTCGTTTCTCATTGTTCATTATTTATTAACAGATTCCGAATGATTGTCGAGTGCATATAATATGATGCCTGCAATGCTTTTACTCAAAGGGTATATGCATTACTGATAAGGTGTATTCGAAGATGTGGCATATTGACAGATGCTTTTTCCACAACCACTTCCATACCAAATCCATCTCTGTTCTTACAGGCGTATACAAAGTCTGTCTTTAGTAGTCTTAACCCAATTTTGTCAATGCGTCTTGAAATTTCTTGAGATCAGGACAATGCGCTGGAGATGATAATTGAACAGAGATGGTAAAAATACATATTTTCTCAATGGTTGTAGGTACAAATTAGAGTTTATGATCAGTGCGTATTATGGTGGACAAACAACAATCAAGAAGATTAATAAGGATTAATAGGGACCTCAACAAATCTCTTTAAGACAGACTTTGTGTAGTCTGCCTCGACTATCTGTACCATCTAAGCACGTACTATAATCTCTTCACTGAAGATCGTTCTGAACGATAATTTTCCGTGTCATGGGTACTTTCTGCGGTGGTCTGGAAATCACTGCCATCTTCCTGTGTAGAGAAGAGTCAAGTTCTCAAGGACATCAGCAGCCCTGTTTGCTCTCCCGCGGCCTGTACAAGCAGATAGGATAATTCATCTGCTCTGTGGGAATGCCGAGGGCTCACTTAACCCTTTGGTTAGCAGAGTTATAGAAAGTTCAAGGTATTCCATAATCCCAACTTGGATGTTACAGTTTAAATATAGACAGAAATGCACAGATCTCCGAAGTAATGACTTCAAGCTCTGATGAGGTCGACAGAAATCGGTAAAATCAAAAGAGGAGAGACAAGAAAATTTATCTTAGTGTTCCTCATGTCATTTTAAGTCTGTCACACAGACATTGACTCTTTCTCCGGCACATCATTTGACAACATCCTACACTGTGAACAGTGTAATTATTCCTATTCTTTGTACAAAATCTTTCCTCATCATTCATATTTAATTTTATTGCTGTTTTAAATAAAACAAACAAACAAAAAGCTATATTCATTACCTACATTTAGTTTCAAAAGTCCTAACTGACTGCTTGAAAGCTTTCAAAATGCCTGCTTCCAAATGCGAAACGGCATTGAGGACGGTATGGGTTAATGTAAAAGATCCGGGGAGTATAAAGGTTAACATTACTCACAGGTGATGTATGTGTGTTTACATGCTTGAGAATGCACTTCTAATCACAACTTCACGACTTCACGACCTCTTTCCTGCGAGACCTAGCTCTCATCTCTTAACGTCGAATAATAGATCCAGTGTTTTCCTGGAATTTCATCTTACACCTCATGATTGAACTCTTGAAGTAGGCGGGGCGAGAGAGATGAGAGATATCATAAACATCGCATTCGGTGCCTGTTCAACTCCAGTTTAAAAGCAGTGGTACTTGTGGAAACTGGCCAGTTACTGATATTCTTGCTGTTGGAGTTTCTGTCTTTGCTGTGGCTGCTGTTACTGTGCTACAGGGATACATAATGCATTCTTTGATACAGTACTATCGTGCAAGATGTTGCGAACAGGTGAATGTTTATTTTCTTTTTCAAATACTAGCACTAGTAACAATGATAATCTTTATGAAAAAACATCACCAGAAGAAGACTTATTGTTACTCTGTTTGTTGCATTAATAGCGCATTTGTTGTTGTTATACCGTTGTTATCATCGTTATTGTCATGATCATGATTATACTATTATACTTATTATTATTTAGCATTTGAATAGACAGCAAACCTAGTAAATGCATTGAGATTTCTGATGGCTAGGACGCTTATAATTTCCTCAACACGACCTTAGTCCCTTTTGTCAAATTCAATGGCTTGGTTATATTTCTTGCTGTTGTTTTATTATTGCTGTTGTTTTTATTTTCTTATATGAGTATAATATTATGTGCATGTCTTTTTAATACTTTCATTACGAGACGGAAATCTTTTATACAATCCACTATATAATTACAATGCAAATAACATACAATGCATAAAATATAATTACTGCATAAAACTGCCATAGACCACCACCACCATCACCACCACCACCACCACCACCACCACCAACAACAACAACAACAACAACAACAACAACAACAA
>JBCEWB010151507.1:0-10675 GCA_039654565.1 Peronia peronii
CATAGGAGACACCCCACCGATGGCGGGCTTACACCGCCTGCAGGTGGGAGCAGAGAACCTACTTATAAACCCCGGGCTAGTAGTAGTAGTAGTAGTGATAGAAGTGATAGAAATAGTGATGGCAGTACAGTAGGAGAAGTAGTACAAATAGTTGTTGTAGTAGAAGTAGTAGTTACCGTAGTAATAGTAGCAGTAACCTACTGGTAATGGTGGTAAGCGTATTAATAGTGGTATAGTTGTAGAAGTGGTAGAAGAAGTAGGTTTAGTAGTAGGAAGAGCGGAATAGGGTCAGTAATATAGTGTTAACACGTACTATGGAAAGGTACTGGTCTCATATTGGTCTAAGGCCCTAATGTGTCAATTTTTAAAAACATCAATAAACATAAATGGACATTTCCTGAGAGCATGAATAAATATCTCTATGAAAATACCTTTAGACCATTACGTTATGCTCTCATTGCGCCTTTCAGCCAAGTGGAGGCGGCTATCTCGTCTTAGGACATTAACAAACATCGGTATGGAAATACCCCTAGAACATTAATAAACATCAATATAGATACATCCTTAGAACATTAATAAATACCAATACGAAAACATCCTTAGGACATTAATAAACATTGATGTGAAAATACCCCTAGAACATTAATAAACATCACTATAGATACACCCTTAGAACATTAATAAATATCAGCATGGAAATGCTGGTACTTTAACAGTTCCTTGTGCCGTAATTAGAGTTACCCTAAAAGAAAATGATGGTCTGTAAGTCACAAGTATTATTCCATTTCAACAATTGACCATTTAGATTTGCCTACTGAATATTGTTTACTGATAAACTTATACATCTGTATTTTCTACACCCCCCAATTTTTAAGGTCATTATTTTATTAGTTAGCAATTAATCTCCGAAAAACCATTCTGAGCGTCATTTTCATAAGAGATGTCCTACAAATTTTTAATATCTTCTATGTATAACTCATAGAAGCTGAAGATGTTGTAATAGAAATATGATTTACCATTTCAAAAGAATATCTGCGGAACTCATTTTTATGATCTGACCCTAAGGAACGACCAAATAGTTAGTTAAGTAGTGGAATACTTTTTTATTTCAACGTCCCCCCCCCCCCCCCCCAATAAAATAGTATAGATGCAAAGAATTAAGAAAGATTAAATCAACGATAGTCATGTCTATAGGGTTAATAGGCAACCCCTCCCGTCCCATACCCCATCCTCCTCTAGATAGTCCGCTGACCACAGGTCAAGAAGTACTCACTGCAGGCTGTAAGATGCATTGATCTCGAAAACCTTGCTTGTGTTACTCACTCGCATAGCATGCGTCCGGTGTTCAGCGGCGCAATTGTCTCATGAATTATGTACACACCGCGTTGATGGGATCAGCGACTGTGGGGAATTGTAGTGGCTGAGACAGATGAAAAACTCACTGGTGTTCCTGTCTAAGTGTCTCTGTGTCAGTAAGTTGAGTTGTTCCCCCGACAGTGCCATTGTTGATGGTGATCTTATGGTTATTATTGTCATGATGATTGTTTTCATTAGACCTAATGCGTTCCTTTGCCATATACAAAAGGTGTTGAACAAACAATGAATGTGAAGAAAGAAAAAAAAAACGAATTTTCATCTCGTCAATTAAGAGATTAATTACTTTAAAAAATGATAAAAATATTATTACAAGAAGAAAACATTTGCTTTAAACTATGAACTTTTATAAAAAATACAACAAAACAAAACATTTTTCATGATAATCTGTTCCCATCAATGAGCCCAAAATGGATTGCTTCTATTTCTACACTGTTTGCTTACCACTTGTGTCTGGCAAAGGGAAATAATAAGGCTGATAAAAAAGCAATCCCCATTGTTTATGCGTAGGCACGGCCATCCGGGTAACGATCAGCTTCTGTGTCAGCTCCGGCTAAAGTACCCACTGACCTGTTTGCTGTCTGTCACTTCAAAGTTTAGCAGTGTAATACTTTACATTGTGACCAGCTTCATTCCCAATGCTGGCTAAAGTACCCCCTCACCTGTTCGCCCCCTCCAAATGGAAGTTTTGATGGTGTAATACTTTACAATGTGACCAGCTTTCATTTCCATCACCGGCTGAATTCCCCACTGACCTGTTTGCTGTCTTTAACGTCAAGCTTTAGCAATGAAATGCTTTACATTTCGACTGAGGGCACACGTTTGAGGACAGCACAATCGGTCAATTGCACAGACAAAGTAAAGTCTGGTGTACGTGAGCAAACACAGTGTATGTCGGAGATGGGAATGACGTCACTGGAGAACTGAGACTGCCACACATCACGGGTAAATACATTGAGTTGGCACAGCTTGTCTTTTTCTTCAAACTACCAATGGCTTAATCAGTGCTGCGCATTGTTTCCAGTTATTCACATCAAAGTGTCTCCTTACGATGAGCAATTTTCACTCATGCCAAGTGAGCAAGAATTAATATGATATTTCTCTAGAATTTCAAAAGTCTTCAACAGGATGCCAAGGATTTCAAGGTCCAACCTTTTGTTCTCCCTCTGTAGCTTTCGGCCGCAGTAATTTCTTCCCTTTATTTGTGTTTTTAAATAAGAATTATGTTAGTTTCTGGTCAGTTGTTTCAAACGATTCCTCTCGCCCTTTTCTCGTCCTTGTGGTCTTAAGTATATTTATTTTTCTTTTCAAATATAAATCATATTCTATTCCTAGTCTGAAATCACTGAGAGACATTCTTTTTTTAAATAAAATTTTCAGGCTTTCATACAAATATTATTCCCTCATTTCTTTGGCAATCGACTTCAGCTTTTTCCATTACAATGATTATCAAACAAGCTGCAGTGACTGTCTTCGATGTTTGCCTGTCCCGTGGACTCGCTGGTAATGAAATCGTGCAGTGATGGAGAACGTTTGTTTGCGGTCTTGTGCGCTTACATTCACACAATTGGAAACTGCTTAGTCATTATCTACTGGTTTGAATTCCCTGCAGCAAAACCATACATGTGTTATTATTGCTTGATGTTATCTGATTTCCACTTCACTGAAAGAAGAAATCTGTACTTCGAGTTCTCACGCCAGACAAACAGATAGATCAAACTTCGATTTCTTATCTTCCAGAATCACATTAAATGACATCCGTTATGCCTGTTTTACGATATCAATAAACTGTTGGGAGACAACGCTTCTCCAATAGAGGGAACATGTTTTATTTGTTTTCAAAGATGGCGAGATATTATTAAGCTGAGGTTTTTGGGCAATTCTGATGTTGTACTAGCATTTACCAAGGTTTTATATTCTTTTTATGAACTTTATCCAATCATTCTCTTCCCAGATCAAATGCCGGACATCATGTCCACTTTACAAAGTCAATAAACTGAGGGAAAACAACATTTACGGTCTTTAATGGAAGGAACGCATTAAAATTTATTTGTTTTTCAAAGGCAACGAGATGATAGATTGATGGATTCTTCTGATATTGCACAGGTATCAATTTACCATATTCCGATTATTAAGTTGATTTTGGCCAAGACTGAAATCAGTTTTCCCCGGCTCTTGGACTTGTTGTGATTAGTTAGCACAGAGATAATTGTTTCCTATTGTCAGTGTTTACCAGACTGTAACCAGTTCTCATGTCTTGTAATGTTTACTCGTTTGTTTACTGCAAACGGGCAACCAGGTCGTCAGACTCGCCTCTTCAATCTCATCCAGAATCAAACAATGTCGGGTAGTCATGCACCATTTTCAGTAGATCAAAGTTAGAAAAAAACCAACACAGGGAAAGCTATAATTTAAAAAGTTATATTGTTTTATTTGGTGATATATATGACCTAACAGTTGGGTGGTCGGTTTCGGGATGAAAAGTTCCGAATTCGATCTTTAAGAGGTCCGGACATATCTATTTGGGAAAGACAAGTTACACACGATTTCTGAATCGTCCCAGGTTAAAATGGGTGCCCAGAATATGGACAGAGAATATTACTGTTAAATTGATAAGTATTTGAGTGCCTGGCTGCTGCAGGCTTCCCAGGAAACTGATAACATACATGTCTGTGAGTGTCTCCTTAGGGCATGCCAAGGTAAGAATAGATAGTAAGACCATAAAGCCTGTATTTTATAGGGATAAGAGCTATAGAGATGCTGTCTATAATTATCATGTTGTTGGAGGGTGTTGGAAATTAAGCCTTGGGAGATACTGCGTGTCTTTTCAGTGTTTGTTTCGTTATAACATCTTAATTATTAATTTGATTACCCCGCACCGCACGAACCTGTCTGAAAAAGAAAAGGAATTTAGTCATATTTTATAATATATGCCAATACACAACTTAATTTTTACAGATTTTTTTTACAGATACTAACAGCGGTATATTATTATCTTTAGGTTAGAATGAACAAATCTGTTCTCTGCTAAGCAACTGAATGAACCGTCTTTCCTTTAGAATATTATTTGAAGATCTTGGGGGCAGGAGCCACATAATATGTCCCCTTTCTACACATGGAAGAGACCTGGAATCTGTGGAAGTTATTTTTCAAGGCTTCTGTGCTTTTTGTTTGTCAAAGTTATTGATTCAAACCCTTCCTGAGGACAACAGTCGCTGTTTCCTCTGATATTTTAGATGGGATAGTTAAAGCTCAGGACCTAAACTTGTGGACTGTCATCTTGAAAATATTTACAACTCCCCTTCTTCTTTATTTACTTGTAACAACGCCAAACAACAACAACAACAACAAGTAAAAGATCAATTTTCTAAGTTCAAACCTATAAAACTTAGGCTTTCATTACTCAGGGTTGTGTAATTGTTTTGTTGCATGGGAGAGAACACTTGGTGATCCTAATTTTCAACAACATTTTCTCGGTTGTCTGATGATTGTAATCAACTGTCACAAATCTATGAAAATGGCATATAAGTCCTTTTCAGCACTTTTTAGCTATCAAGAAAACAAATCTCGGTATAGCATAAGTCATTTGAGGAACTATACATGCACCAATATGTTTCGGTTCAATAAATGCGTAATTCTGAAGGCCCCATTTCTTTTTTTAGTGACATTATCTGATAGTTCTCATGCTGGGGAATATCATGAGACATTAGTTGCACCTGGCATAAATTTGACTTATTATGATCGTTTGGGGGAGGAGGGGGGGGGGGGGGGAATATGTTCTTCAAAGATAGAAAAACAGCGTTCATTAATTTTACCTGGTCATGCTCCCAGAGCAGTGTTGTTTTGATTTTAATTTTGTTGACGACTGCATTCACTAGAGCAACAAGAGAATATGGGAAATCACTGCTGAACTTTGGCGTTAATCAATAACCAGATCATACATACCGTGTGCATTATCAAATAATTGTCACCATCCATTGTCTCACCCCCAGAAATGAAAGGCAAAAAATCATCCCCAACTGCGAAATTTCTTTGTTTATTGTAGATTGTGTCAGTTGAACCAGTCAGACTTTCGGGTTACAAAAAAAAAAAAAATAAATAAACAAAACATCACTTTGTAACACTACATTTATTTTTCAGACAAAGAATGGCAGGGTTGTTTACCTTCTGGCCAATGCGCCGGACGCAATTGCCAACAATGATAACTACTGATGTAATATTATTGTATCTTTGGGCAAATTAGATATTCACACATCAGCCCGCACTTACAAGAGTTCAATGCTACTGTCGGGGAGAAAGGGGAAGTAAAAAGGGGATGTACATAATGTAAATATAATAAACGTTGTTCAAATAAGTATTGTTAATTGAACATCGTGAAATAAGCATACCTGGGAAATAGGAAATAAAGGCCGAGGGGCTCATCCCTGTGTAGATAGGGTAGGACAAGTAGAGTAGGAGATGGGGACGATAGGGACGATACATATCAAACAAAAATAGTAAGGGACCCACGAGTGACCAAAACAACACAGCCACACCCTCCGGCCCTGGTGGGAGGACCCTTTAACACGGACCACGAAACATAGGATAGGAATAGCAGCAGGAATAAAAACGTGGACCAACAAAAGTCAAAACAATATGACAAATAGAAATAGTAATAGGGGCCATATTGAAGTAGAACAGAAAACAAATAAAAAACAATAAACACATATCTTCAATTAAAATAAAAAATAGAATAGGGAGTAGCTGGATAGGCAGGCGGCTGGCGATTTTTTTCCCCCCAAAAGCGAAGACAGGATTTTTTAAAACAGGATTATTTAACATTTTTTTTTTACTTTTTTTTTTTTCTCAAAAGTGAAAACAGGATTTTTTTTTCTCTTTGTCTCTTTTTTTTTTTTTTTGTCTTTGTCTTTTTTTTTTTTTTCAAAAGTGAAGACAGGATTTTTTAAGACAGGAATTATTTATTTTTTAATTTTTTTTTTTTTTAACAAAGAGCAGTCGAGATAATCTCCACCAGGAGGTTGAAAGACGTATATAGAACGTAACGTAACCTCTATGTTTCACCCAAATTCCTTCTCTGATGAAGAGACCCAAGGTGTGACAGAGACAGTTTCCATCACTTGGACTTACCAACTTCACCAGATCAATGGACTCTCCTCTTTTTAGAGCTAAACACCAGGAGATTTGTTTCGATTTTCGTCACTGTACGTCCCACCTTTCTCTCTCTCTCTCTCTCTCTCTCTCTCTCTCTCTCTCTCTCTCTCTCTCTCTCTCCCTTACTCCCTGTACATTGTTCAATGAGACCCTTCTTACGTACGGAACTGACCACCCACTAACCGTTCTTTTTTTTTTTAATTTTTGTGTGCGTCCTTTCTTTACAAAACAACTTCGGAAAATGGTTTAATGCTTCAATAATTACATCTGTCTGTTTTCACAGTGTTTTTACTAGATAAGAGAATACCACGAATTGACGGTTATGTGTATCGTTGTTCCCAACTGATGATCAAAGAGCCACTCCACATTATGTGCTATACACAAAACCGTAACGAGTTCCCACAGCTTTTCTCTCACCAGCTTGTGCAGACAGACAATAATACAGACAACACGTTCATTCCCTCATGCCCAGAATCAAATATCACCCATGGTTATTTTCAGTACGATTATCACTTCCGAAGAGAGATATACTGCTCATTTTTTTTCTTTGTTTAGCAGCAAGAAATGAGACCTTCGAAATATCGATCTGCATATTATATCAGTGTTTGTCAATATCTCCCAATCCGAGTTTCTCACTGAATTGTGAAACAATATCTAGTAACGAGACAAGACATAATAGCCATAATTAATACAAGGAGAAAAAAAAAAGAAAGTAAAATGGACAAAGATATCTTATTTAAAACAAAACAAACGAAACAAAATAAACAAAATTCAAACAAACAAGCAACATAAAAACAAAACACAGCAAAACGAAGAATTAGACTGACTTTTTCCAGAACATCAGATAGAGAACGGCCTGAGAGCAGAGAGAGAGAGAGAGACAGAGAATGAGAGAGAGAGAGAGAGAGAGAAAGAAACAATTACTCTGATATAATATCTTGTGATTGGTTGAGTATTGAACCTCATTTTCGGGGCTATTCTGTTATTGCTATAGATTTAATTTGAATAACCCCTTTCCTGTATATTTCTTTCTCTCACTGTCCCCCTCTCTCTCTCTCTTTCTCTCTCTCTCTTTCTCTCTCTCTCTCTCTCTCTGTCCCTGGCTCTGTAGCCCTATTTGGCTCCTGCTCACTCACTCTTTCTCTGTCTGTTTGTCTATGTATCTATCTGCCTACTGCCTGTTTACCTGTCTATCTGCTTGTCTGTCTATCTATCGTCGGTCTGTCTGTCTGGCTTTATCTCTAACTAGTCAGCCATCCATCACTTTCTACGACCAGAAAACGGTGTGTTTTTCTGTCTTACAGCTTCTAACCGGGATCGAAATCATTACTGTTACCACCGTCACTGAAACAGAGCAAAGAAATTCACAGGCTCTTGAAATCAATACATCTGGTACAGGTCACTTTATTTGAATATAATGTTCTAAAGATCACTTTGAACTCTGTAAGAACCGCTTAAAGTGTGCTGGTCGATAGCAAAGTGGGCTCTTTGTGCCGAACTACTATATTGTTGTAATTTTATGACTGATTTCTATTTTTTTTTTTTTTGTTGCAAGATCAATCACCTTAGAGACTTTCTATCACAATTTCTTGGTCAAACGCGGCCTGGAATAAAAAAAAAAATCAGGCTTAAATTATATATGACTCAACACGACGGTTCGGTCCTCAAGATACACCGGACAGTTTCGAGCAAATGGGACAGAAAGGTCAAGGGGGCGGGGGGAGGGGGGGTCAAATGGTCGAATTTTGGATTTTGCACCAACCTATTCTTTAAGCATCACTCCATCATGCAAACATATGGAATTAAACTCGAAAACTAGGTAAAAATCACTTTTTAAAATGTAGGGTCCGTTGCTAAGAAGATATAACGCAAAACTTTGCAAACGAATTTCTCAGAATTTTGATTTATTTCGACAACCGCATGCAATAGCTTTAGATGCTCATAACTCCGTTAAATAACGTCATTGAGCAATGAAACTGATGTCAATGGATAGCTGAGAGATCACTCTTTCACACTGTGTCAATAACTCAGTTTGCCTAAAATGTATCTTGTGGACCGAAACGTCATGATGCATCACGGGAATTGGCGGCAGTTATAACCTTAGAACTGGCTACTTACCACTGATTGAGCGTCCGGACCTTACACTGTTATTAATCCAATTCTTCTCTTTCTTTCACTGTCTTTGGGGAAGTTGAGGGAATACAAGTCAGCGTAACCTTATCATGTGGAAAAAAAAAATCTCCAGTTTTGTAAGTCCAGCAGACACTGGGGCAAGGAGTCTTAGCCTCACAATTTCACACTTCTTTAGCCTGGTCTGTGAAGTCAATACTTGGTGACACTACAGCTCCAAAACGCCACTAGAAATGTTTGTTCTCAACAAAACATTTCACACTGCATTAACTCCTGGTACATTTTAAACACCCCAATTTAGTCCAAACCGCTAAAACTGTCATATTGGACTTGAAAAGTAAATCTTAATATCAGAATTTCACAGTATATAAATAGAGTTTTTTTTATTTATTTTGTTGTTGTTGTTGTTGTTGTTGTTGTTGTTGTTGTTGTTGTTGTTGTTGTTGTTGTTGTTGTTATTATTGTTGTTGCTGTTGTTGTTTTGTAATGCCCGTATACTTCAAACGTCTTTCTTATAGTCTTGTGCATGTGCTATCACACTGGGTCGGTTCGAAAATAAAGTCCGAAGAGTTTTGTTTCGCTTTTTTTAACCAGTATAGATTGAGCTGTTTTGTGTGTGTGTTTTTTTATCTCCTAACTATTGCTGACAAAGCCTCAGAAACGGCAGGAACAGTGAGTAGGAGAGCTGCCTCACCAAAAAAAGTGAAAAATCTGCTGTTTTATAGCCTGCTTCTCCTTCTCTCGCCCCTGTTGGTGACGTGGAGACATAGATGGTCTCCAAAATGTGACATAGACACTGTTTCACTGCCCTGGACTCATCCACTCCACCGAATCAATGGACCTCCTCCTTTCTAGCGTTAAGTGCCAGGAGATTATTTCCATTTTCTTCATTGTACTTTCTCTCACTCGCCTTTCTCCCCGTTGGCCGTTCAGTGGATCCTGTCCTTGTTACACAACCGACCATCCCTAGACCGAATAATTGCTCCACTGTTACGTAAGGGCAATGTTTGGCAAGGAAGGCCGACAGAGTGCAAGAAGGTTGACTTAGGCCTTATTATTGGCTAATTTAAAAAAAATACAGTTATTTGGTTTTGTTACGAGAAGAAACTTTCTTAAATGTGAACCAATAGAAAAGAAAGAGCTTTTCATAATGCTGGTCTGGGTGCATTTTCCAGGACATAATATGGGACATCTCAGATAGACATTTGATCGTCAACAGGCATAAAGTTAGGAATGAAAAAAAGGAAAATCTTACTGCAATAGGACCGAAATGGCCATCCTTCAGTATAAAATAAATGTCTGACAATGCACAGTTGTGTGTTAGAAAAATATATCTGTCAAATTTAATGGCCCCTCCATAACTCCATAAACCATGTCAGAAAAAGAAGTAAAGAAAGATTGAATTGTAATATCGCGATGGTTGTGATATTTTTTGTTTCATTAATTGGTGTATTTTGGGTGATATATAGGAACACCTTGTATTTAAGTTCAGTGGGACCATGAAAGATTTCATGATTTTTCCAAGTTCCACATGAGTTCCACAGTCTGTCGTTTCAGGCAGAAATTCGAAATATTCTTTAATTTAGCTCCACATAAAAAGCAACACAGCTGTGCTTACCTGATAGGCGAAATAAAGATCAGCTCAAGAAAAAAATAGAACTTACCATTGTTTTGACTACATTGCCTTTTTTTACGGGGGTGATTTTGTATGCTGGGGACATTGTCATTCAACAATGCTTTCAAATTTCAGCAGGTCTTTGTTTTTCCCCCTCTTTTAGAGTGTTCCTGTCATAGGAATTCCACCTCTCGGTCATTGTCCCACGCTAACTGTCTCACCAGGAATCATCTCACTGTTTGTCGACATTAAATATTGATAGGTGAGGATGTCACATTCATTCACTGAAGTCGATTACGTACACTAAAGAGCAAATAAGAGAATTTTCATAGATAGATATAGATAGATAGATAGATAGATAGATAGATAGATAGATAGATAGATAGATAGATAGATAGATAGATA
>JBCEWB010151518.1:0-10674 GCA_039654565.1 Peronia peronii
CACTTTGTAGGGAATACTGTATATCGTTTTCAAGAGATTTCGACAACTGTGCATTTGGATTGTTGTTTTATTGTTCATGTACTTTGGGTATTCCTGTAATTCTCCCTTTAGTATTAAACATGATGATTTTAACCTTATTGCGTAATCAAAAGGAGAGCACAATTTTGTTTCCAAAGTTTTAGACAGCACAATTTTCGATGATGCCACTCTTAGAGATAAATATTAAAAACCTATACGTATGAGAAACGAACAAAATAGTCTGACAGAATAACAGTCTTACATATATTCAATTGATTTGACCATTGTAAATGAGCAGTTGTAAAGATCTAATTGCTCTAAAAATGTACTTTTAATTTCCTTTTTAAACAGTTTTGAAAAGTTTCTCCTATACAATAAACAATCATTTAATTAACATTTCCTTTCGTGTAGAGCAATACCCTATTTACATTTTATATGTTTTCATTATTGGCCCGACGAAGAGCCAAGCGGGCTCGAAAATTTGGCAGAGTAACAACAATATTCAATCTAAGTTCTTTGTATATGTTATTTGCTTTTTTTAATTGTTTGATTAGTTACCGGTTGGACAATCGTATATATTTTTCGTAAAATGGTGATGATGATAGAAATGATGATGACGGAGTAGGGCCAGTAAACTTTGAAAAAAGCTGGTATTATTTTATTTTTCGGGGTGGTTTCCCTTTGCCCATTAGACTAACCTTGAGAGACATCTATAAGCCTGTTGTGTGTGCTTGTGTGTATCTGTGTGTTACACGTTTCTTTTTTCTTCTTTGTTAAAACAGATGTCTACTGAAGAGTATAATTATCCCTAGTGACATCTCTCTATAGTTAATCTTATAATCTTATATTATTTCATCAGAAACAGATTGAAACAAGATTTAGGGGACATAACCGTAAGATAATAATCAAAACAAAGCTGATTTCTGTCGTTTTGGCAATTCAGTTCATATTTAATGTCACATTGAATGTCTTTCTTTCTTTCGTTATTTTTCTCTTCCACTCTTTCTCTCTTTCATTCTTTCTAATTTCCTTTCTTTCTGTCTCTCCTACATCATTCTCTTTCTTTCTTTCTGAATTTTTTCTTCTTTTTCTTTTCTCTTTTATTCTTTTGTCTTTCGTGGCCTCTTTTTACTAATAAGTAATAATAAGTTTAAAAAATACATACAGGCGTACACGCTCAAAACTGACGTAGTATCAAGAGAAGCGCGCAATGGCATTAGAAAAAGGCAGGGCTAAAAAAACTTTGCTACAACTTGATAACATATTTGCTGATGGCAGAACTGAATGTTTATAAAGCTCTTGATCTATTTTTGGTAGTATGTGTGTCAGTGCGTGTGTTTGTGTGTGTGCACGAATGTGTGTGTGTGCGTGTGTGTGTGTGAGGGTGGTGGTTATCATTTCGAATACTATTAACTGTTGACGCACTGGCGTCGTAGGAAAAAAGCGTCGACATAGTTATCATTTCCTTAATCATGTTTTGTTTGTTTATCCATACATCACGTTTATTTACATAATTGTTGTCTTGCTCGTATCCATAATTAATTCTTAAATCAATCCTGGGCTTTCAGAACGTATCGTATCTGTACATTTAATACACTTCGCACTGGATCAAGTAGGTCACGTTCAGAATGAAACCTTAAGTACTGACATTTTAAATCATAAGGTGACATTGACTGAGGGTAAAAATTACAAGAATAGTCGTTCTTTCTCTTTGTTTCTTTCTTATTTTTGTTCTTTCTTTTAAATACTTTCTTTCTTTCTTTCTTTCAATCTCTTTCACACGCTTTCTTCCTTTCTCAATTTCTTTTTTTCTTTCGTTCCTTTCTCTCTCTCTTTTCTACTTCCTTCCTATTGTTCTTTTCTTTGTTCCATCTTCTGTCTCTCTCTCCCCCTTTCTTTCTTTCTTCTTATTATTACTCTTCCACTCTTTCTCCCTTTCATTATTTCTAACTTCCTTTCTCTCATTCCTACATCTTTTTCTTTCTTTCTTTCTGAATTTTTCTTCTTTTTCTTTTCTCTTTTATTCTTTTTCCTTTGTTGTCTTCTTTTCACTTTAACTAATTTATTTATTTATTTAAAGAAAATGTATTTGTTAATTTATCTATTTATTTACGCATTGAAGGGAGACAATGTCTATCTGAAGATGTCTATCTACCTGTTCTACTTTAAGATATCTGTCTACCTGTTCTACCTGAAGATGTCTGTCTACCTGTTCTACCTGAAGATGTCTATCTATCTGTTCTACCTGACGATGTCTATCTACCTGCTCTACCTAAAGATGTCTAACTACCTGTTCTACCTGAAGATGTCTGTCTACCTGTTCTACCTGAAGATGTCTATCTACCTGTTCTCCCTGAAGATGTCTATCTACCTGCTCTACCTAAAGATGTCTAACTACCTGTTTTAGCTGAAGATGTCGATGAACATGATAGGAAGCTAAGTTGATGTAGTCATTCCTTTGTATTGTATGCAATTTTTTTAGCATTCCATAGCCCTCACTACTTTCGCAGCAAACGCTCTCATTACTGGTTACATTATAGGGACATTTACTTGTCAATACTTCACTGAGGTTAAGACTTAACATTTTACTACAAGGGCAAATGGATGATCGGGCCGAAAAGAAAAGAATGCAAAACAGCTGGTGAAATTGTTTCCATAACTTATATACATGCATTCTTCATTAAAGACAGTTATAACAAAGGAAATTGTACCTGCCTTAAGCCACTATGAATTTCTTACCTTAAAATTCAATACAAGTCCAATAATCAGGACTGTAATTTTGAACGATTACTCCTCTTAAACATTTCACGGATTTTCTTCACAGAAAGACGCTCTCGTCTTTCGTGATTATTTTTTTCAAATGAAAAATTTACGCTCAGTCATGAAACCAGCTATACTTTAGACATAAATTTCTATTCTTTGGACGATAGCGTTCCGAGCTTGAGGACAAGGTGAAGAACTGACCAACTCATATTTATAGCTGGACACACAACAGCGACAGATCAATGGATTGATTCACACTTGTTTTTCACAAACCTTTGGCTTGGAGTGGTTAATTCAGATGATTAGAAATTGTAGAAAGATGAGAGACACAAAGCCAGTTAACACTCTTAGTGCACGGGTCAGAATTCTTTCAAAGAACTCAAAGCAGATTGTTAGATTTGTAGATGCCAGGTCTTTTTTCTTCATCCAACGGGCAATTTGCTGGATGTTTCTAGCGAACAGCAGTTTAGAATAAATGGTTATTCTACTTGTTCCTTTTGTTTTTGACCTTATGAAATGTTAAATTTAAATACTATTGTTGAAAACTGTCTATAATCAGACAGGATCCTGGTTGTCTATCATTAGACTGTGATGTGGTCGGTGATTCTCACTCTGGCTTGATCAAAGCTGATGGTAGATTGCAGCAATTACCCCCTGCAGTCCAGACCAGGGTAAAATAATTGAGCTGCTTCAACATTGCAGGACATCTCAATCATTTGTCTAATGAAAGACTACAAACTTTTGTCTTTGAATACGAGAGTATTGAAGAGAAATAAGAGCCAGAGAAATTGTATTTAGAATGATTAGCTCGCTGAAGAATTATTTCATACTGTAAGAAGATGCAGATAGCTAAGAATCATTTACAAAGAATTCAAGAATTCACTCATCAGTTGACCTGTTGACAAGCTTCATTTTGTGTGTGTGTGCGTATGTGTGTGTGTGTGTGTGTGTGTGTGTGAGGGAGGGAGGAGGCGAATGTCCACATCTGATGTAAAGACTAAACGTATGTAACCTCAATATTACAATTTTTTTTATTGAAATCATAGACTAAATGGTATCAGCTACATATGTTTTTGTGTTTTTAGACAGTTCTTCATTGACAAAAAAAATCTCCATGATTCTATTCCACCGATATAATTCTCATACTGCTAAATTTTACAGCTAAAGATGTACCCACTAGTTTATCTATTAAAATAGAACTGGAGATTTTATTATTAAACGAACGTCTATGAACTTTTGCTTTCTACGAAGACTATTTTCTTCGATATTTTTTGGTTTCTAAGTCTTGGTAATATCGAGACAATGAAAAAGAAAAACAAATCAAAACAAAATTTTGCATGTCAGATATTAGTTGTTTTTTATTTTGTTAGACCAAATGCATTGACATAGCACTCGACATCAATAGTAACAGCGCCATTTGTTTATGTTTAAATTAATATTCTTAAATGGCCGAGGGAAAGTTTTTGCCTGCTCTGCTTTAAACCAGATAAACTAACTATTGTCGCTGGCAGGCCTGTCGTTCATGATTTAGGACAAAATCAATGAGTGATGTATATTTACACTGTGGTGCTTTCAGGTGGCAAACAGAAAATAAGTTGTCTGTTGTGGCAGTAGACAAGTTAGAGTGTCTGCGCGACCACAAATGCTTTTTGTTACATGAACTATTTACTGATTATGACAAGGGTATGTATTTAAATATTTTCTCCACGAATGTCGTATATCGTAAATTTCTTTCAAAGTTCTTACAAACTAAAAAGAGCCCATTCTTCAGATGAATTCAAAAACATTTGTAGTGACAGAAGGTCTTATGAATATGTTAAAGAGCAGGTTTATCACGTTTTGCTGATCGCAGCCACAGAGGAACAATAAACATTTGCACTGCTGTCTGTACCAGATTCTCCATGGCCTGGACAAAGTGTATTTTAATTTGGGGTTTTACCTCTAACAGATGGGAAACGACAGCAGGTTTCATTGTCTATTTCGTATTTAAAATTGCTTTTGTAGTTATTTGTGTACTGGTTAGTCATAATTCTTTAACTATAACAATAGAAATAAATTCGTGTACTTTTATTTGTACAATGTATAAAAATCGCAGATATTAACTCAGTATTTTGCTGCAATTCATCAGGTTGTCTCACTCGCGGAATTGTTTTGTCGTAGAGATCTTGGCGAAGATAAGTCCTCCAGGTGAACTCAACATAACTTCAGGAATCTCATTGTCTGTGGCAAATAGAGCACAAAAACTTTTTTTAAAAGTGATATCGCCCTGAACACTGTTTGATATTTTCCTATTCAAGATTCAATAGGTTTACGCATGCAGTGGTAGTTGGGGTTGTCTTCAGCCGAAATCTTTCAATGACATGTGTAGCCGACATCAACTTGATGATGCAGATCCCAGATTATCAGAGTGATTCAAAATTTCATATTATTTTGTGCTACATTTGGTCCAAAACGAAAAGTGTCTGATCAAATGCAGGTCTTCAGGGAGACAAGTGATGATCTTGTGAGAGGGTTCTCTTTCGTCTGTCAGTTGTCCGTCATTCTCTGAGGGCTGCTAATCTTCAGGCCTTTCTGTTCATGGATTTGTTTTATATTCTCTGTTTCATTTTGTCTTCTCGCTCTCAAGACTGTGCCTAACAAGTTGGCCTCTGTAAAGCCCAACGGTCTTCTGATAAACCTGTGCCAATTCAGGTCAGTATTTTTAGTTTAGAATCAGATTATAAGTTTTGAACTGACCACTGTGTCTACATGAACAAAGCTTTCACTTCATCAGCGACATTATCTCTGAAAACAATATAATATATTAAATCTTATCATCCTTGTCAGAGCACTTTCTATAATTTAACATGTATTTCATTGAATCCCCAAATTACTTTTTCATCAAGCAGGCAGTGACCTCTCGTGGGTGGAAGAGCCAGCCACAGGTCAAGCAAGCAGTACTCGGTGAGATTGAAGCAGCGACGAAAAAGGCTCGACTGACCTGGCACGAAGATGAGCATAAAGCAGGCAGGTGAACTTGAGATTATTTGGAGAGGATCTTTACTCCAGTGAAGTCAAGATATTGACAATGATGAATCGATATTGACTTTGAAATATTGATGTTGATATTGCTTTGACGCACGGCTAAAATGGCTCGAAAATTTGGTGAGTACCATCTGTTTTATTTTAATTTTCAACTTATTACTTCTTCAGATTGTTATTTATTGTGCATTGTTACGGATTGACAGTCTACGTCTACGTCTTAAAATTCAAAGCATGTAAATATGAAATGTTGACCATGATGGTGATGACAGCTTGTGATTAGGCTGGTTAGCAATATCAGCGTAGTCAATTTTTACCATATCGAGTTCTACATATTGTTGTTTGATTCTTTTGGTGTATTTGATAGTTACCGGTAGATAGCCGCCTTACAGTCTAAGACATTTCTATAAAATGATGATGGCCGGCAATACTGATGATCTGAATAATCAACACTAACTTAGGTAATACGAACACTAACTTAACCAATAACAAACTCTAACTTAGGCAATAACTAACACTAACTTAACCAATAACAAACACTAACTTAGCCAGTAAGAAACATTAGCTTAGCCAATAACAAACACTATCTTAGCCAATAACAAACACTAACTTAGGCAATAACAAACACTAACTTAGCCAGTAAGAAACACTAGCTTAGCCAATAACAAACACTAATTTAGCCAATAACCAATACTAACTTAGCCACCATTCACGGATCAGGTGACAGAAATAGCTCATGATTTTCCTGTACATTTCATTTTTCAACATGGCAATTCTCTTTCTTGTGACATTGAAGAATCTATAGGCATTTCTCATTTGAAAATGTATTAATTAGCTTTAATGTTACCAACACCTCTTTGACAGTGTGTTATCGGATGACCTACGTGAGCGCTACTTCAAATGCAGGAAACTCTTTTTCATCTTTTGTAAATGCCGAGACTGTAAGTTGAATTCTGAATACATCATAGGATAAGATTCAGTAAGGTAATTGTTATTATTTGATCTCAAAAGGTTGTTTCATTCATAGTATTATAATGTGTAAGATATTTACAGACAAAAATATATCACGAATAGCATTAGTGGGAGGCAGACTTAAGAAACACTGTGTCAGCTTGATAAGTGTACCACTGATGACAGAAATGAATTTCTGTAACTTTAAGTTTAACAACAATTGTCACTTCTGTCGGAAGTTGACGCTATCATGCACATCAAACAATATAAAATTTCTTCAACGGTACCCACTGTAGATGTGATTAAAATATGAATGTTCAGAAACGTAAAAAGTTTCTGCTTTTTATTATTATTATTTTTTTTTAAACTTACTGAACTTTTTGAAGTTATTATTACATTATACTTAACTATTTTGTGACATTTATATTTGGTAAAAGGTTTCAGTTGTTGATTTAATGTTAATGGAACTCTCGATAAACATTTAAAAATAGTGTTTTGTAACTACAACATATCTCTCAAAATATGACAAATTCAGGCAGGATTTACTGCCTTAAAGAATCTCTGTCGATAATATAAATAAGAAACATTATTATTGTGAGATATTACATAGCTCTTGAAAAAATCCTTCACCATGTGCTTTAACATGACAATGATCATCAATGATTTTGTTTGAAAGATTCAAGCCCCCCCCCCCCCCCCATTCCCTTCACCTCCTCCTTCTTCAAGAGTCCACATTCTGTCTAAATTCAGATCTAGAGTCAATTCTGGACCTTTATCTAATCTCGACCTAACGAGATCTAGATATAAGCTAGCATGGGCGAAATCTACATGGTTCTTAGATCTAAGTTCACTCGAAATATGATTTTTCACGAATTTAGATTTTTGTCTTTATTACTTATCCAGAACTGTTCAGAGCCGAAAACGGTTCGGGTCGTCCACAATACCTCTCATACTGGCGGATCTGTCCCAATCTACTCTCTGTCAAGGCATCTGCAGTGCGGCTATTTTTTCCTTCTTGGGAAATAAAACACTTTTAGGTGTCCTTCGCCCGCTTTGCTGGTGCAACCCACGATGATACAACTGTCTAACAAACTTCTACGTCAAGTTTTTCGAGTCAAGTTTTTCGAGTCAACTTTGGATTTGCTTCAGATGCAAATTCGTTTCATTCATTAGGTATTTTAAAGAGGGATCGCGCCAAGATGTGATCAAAGCAAAATGTTTGCATCCTGAAGGCAGTTGCATTGTACCTATTTAGGCTACATATTGATTAATATGATTCATCAGTGTGTATTCACATGCATTTCTGATCTAATCAGAAGCGTATTCATTATGTATCTCTGATCTCACCAAACTTACACTTACATTTTTATCATTTGATCATTGGTGTACTCATATGTATCACTGCTTTGATCATTGATGTAATAACGTGTATTTCTGATTTGAACTGAGGTGCATTCAGACATATTTATGAGTTGATCTATGTTTTAGACTCCCATGTATTTATGACTTGAAAGTGATTATATTTATGATTTAATCATAAGAGTATTCAGATTGTATTTTGGATTTCATTATAGGTAGATTATCCTGTACTGTGATTTGATTTGTTAGGTGTATTCACCTCTATTTCTAGCTCAAGTAGAGGTTACGTTTTTATAATTTGATGATAGGTATATGTACACGTATGCATGTTTCAATCAAATTTGTATCTGGAATTTGATCATAAATTCATATACTTATAAACTGATCAAAGACGTATCCACAAATCACATTTATGATTTGATCATAAGTGTACTCAGAAGTAGGCTTCATTATGATCTTTATTCTAGATGCATTTTACTCACAAACATATTTCTCATTTCTTGATAAGCATATCGACATGTAAAATGCATTCACAATTTTGATTGTAGGTGAGTTCACATGTATTTATGATTCCTCATGTATTTGAATGTTTTGTAGCAAGTAATGAAGACGCCAAATCTGGAGTTCTTTTCGTGCGCAATTACAAATAACAAATGCTCCTTCTAAGAATTATTTATATCGACTATGATAAATGACAAAAAACAAAACACAACAAAAGGCAACAACAACAACAACAACAACAAACAAACAAACAAGTGACAACAACAGTTGGCAGATAATATTGAGGCGCCCTGAAGACAAAAACTGGGTTTGGTTTTGAGTTTGATTGACACGATGGCATTTCAAAAAATGTTTATTACATCTTCATAAATAATCATGAGGATAAATTTTATGACCAGGAATTAATTACATCCGTAAAAACAAGGACCAAAAAAAAAAAAAATATAAAAAACTAAAACAAAAACAAAAAAAAAAAAAAGAAATCAGGTCAGATGGATGAATAGAAAAAAATACGAAACGCAAAAATAAAATTAAAAAAAAAAAAATAAAAATGAGATAATCCACACGAGTATTTGTGAACTCGTGCACTGTCTACGTCACTGCACAACTATCAGAAATAAACATTTAATGAACATCTGCTCTGTCGAGGGATTTTGTTTTATTCAAATTTCCGTGAAAGTAAAAAAGATAGCGCCCACCATAGATCGTCTTGAAATTTTGAAACCATACTGTAATATTGCAAGAGTTGATAAATCTTATTGTGTTTATTTGCTCTTGGAATGACATAATGCTGGTATAAGGCGTGGTTTGAAGGTTTTCTTTTTGTTGTTTTTTTTTTTCAGATAAATAGTCCATATCCAAGATCAATTTTAGGGAAATCGCATGGGTTAGATCGTCATGATTGAATCGCGATGGTCGGAGCGTAAAAAGAGCCCGAAAACAAACAAGTAAAATAAAAAGTAATTATTCAATAATAATAACAACAAAGACAGTCCCACATATGAAACAACAACAACAGCAACAACATCAACAACAACAACAACAACAACAACAACAACAACAACAAAAAAGACTAAACAGAAAAGAAAACTATTTTAAACACCAACGACAACAAGACCGAGCACAGGAACTGTGTTGTTGTCACGATTTCAACAGCATTATCGTCTAGGCTCGAGGAGACATCGACGAATGGTATGAAAATTCAACAACAAGTGATTCATTTTGGAGACACTAAATTTTGCATTTTCATTCCACAGAAACAATGGGACGGGACATAAACAATGGGACAGGACAGAAACAATGGGACGGGACAGAAACAATGGGACGGGACAGAAACAATGGGACGGGACAGAAACAATGGGACGGGACAGAAACAATGGTTCGGGACAGAAACAATGGGACAGAACAGAAACAATGGGACAGGACAGAAACAATGGGACAGGACAGAAACAATGGGACAGGACAGAAACAATGGGGCAGGACAGAAACTATGGGACAGAACAGAAACAATGGGACAGGACAGAAACAATGGGACAGGACAGAAACTATGGGACAGAACAGAAACAATGGGACAGGACAGAAACTATTGGACAGAACAGAAACAATGGGACAGGACAGAAACAATGGGGCAGAATAGTTATTGTTGGGTAATAACAAAATTGAATGGAAGAGAAGAAGAGTGCAGACAGTGGCCGAAATATGACATAACGATGTCATCACATATCTTAACAACAAAGAGATGTCAGAACCAAAGTGGTGATGGTAGACAATGGAACGACACAATAACAACATCATGGATATGCGATCTAAATTATGAATATAATAATATTATGAATAACATAATTAATAAAATAACGTTTTAACAAATTTAACATACATTTGAAAAAAAAAAAAAAAGGATCAACTTCAGTAATTCTGAAGATGACAACTGGGAATATTCCAACGAGTCAAAGTATTCCATGATTTATGCTGCCAAATATTTAGTGGGGTTTGGGGGGGGGGGGGGGGGGGGGGGGGGGGGGGGGGGGGGGGGGGGGGGGGGGGGGGGGGGGGGGGGGGGGG
>JBCEWB010151529.1:0-45953 GCA_039654565.1 Peronia peronii
CTTTAGTCCTTAAAAGGGCAGCTGAGTAAGTTTTACCCCTGAAATAGTTTTAACTCTGAAAACAGTTAAAGGAAGCCCTTACATAGTCTGTGAGGATATAAGCGAGTCAACCGCAAGCGAAGAAAAACAACAAAAAGCCATCACATAGTCTGTGAGGATATAAGCGAGTCAACTGCAAGCGAAAAAAAAAAAAAAAAAACTAGCAAGATGTAGAAATCTGGCCTATTCCGTCCTGGTACGAGAATCAACGTAAGTTATAACACCGGCGCAGCGTAACCTACACACTTCATATGTAGATCTAACTCGTGTTCTAGTACATTTATGCATATACAGTACCTGTACTATAGGTTCTGCTTGGATGCTTGATTATCGATCGATTGTCAGCAGCGCTGGCGCTGACACACTGTTTATCCCCTTGCCCCCCATCCCCCCATGAACACATGGCTGCGCGCGAGGCACAATACATTGTCTAACCCCTCTCGCCCCATCCGCGCCGCTGTCTCCTTTGTTTTCAAACCGCCAGCATCCGCGTTGGTGGAAACCTTATGAAGATGACAATAGCCAGTTTTTACCTTTGAGGTGGCGCTGACCAGTTCGATTTAAAGGAAAATATGGCGATGGCTTCAATTTATATGCAAAAGGCATTTAATAGGCACAAAGAGGACAAAAAATCTATTGTTTCGTTTTTATTCGATTTATCAGAAATTCATTTTATCAGAGTTCGGTTTGAGTGGACTCGACTATATTTTCATATTCGGAAAGGCAGGAATTTAAAAGAAAAAACAATCCAAAATCGAATTTTGGGGGCAAATACACTATTTCCCCCACTTTGAGTAGATTTAGAGTCTGGTCTAGATCTAGATTTTGAGAACCGTAAATAAAGATCTTGCTCTATATCTAGACAGACTAGATTCTTGATCTGATTCTACGTTAACAACATAACAATCGGCAACTCGTTCGTCATACTTACTTGTCTGGTAGCGTACTTCATCTATTTGAACGTCTTTAAGCGGAAAATTAGCATATATGTTTGAAGAAAACGTATTCTGCATTCTGTCTGGTTACTTTTGATACCGTATCTTTTGCAACATAGATTAGAATCTATAAAGAGTTAAAAAATCACTTGTTTCTCAGTTCTGTTTCGTTTCACTACACAGCCAGTATTTACTGTTTTTCAGGATACAGAGCTTGGAACTTTATTGAGGTCCGATAGTTGATCCATTTACCTAAAGTGAATTCAAAGCTTAATTTGCTATGTAGCAGCCGCATATTCAAGCTGTGACCATCACAGAGGGAGATCTCTTCGGATGTGCGGGAACAACTAACGGAAACAATAAACGACCAGTGCAGAAACTGCAAACTTCATCTTTTTTGCAGAAAACGACAGTAGTAACAACAGGCATAATTTCTGCACTGCTACCCAAAAAAAGATGAAGTCTCTAAATAAATCTATGCCGTCTCATTATTCCAATTCTATCTATATCTCAATGGATTGTCTCGTATCAGCAAGCATATAGAAAGAAAATTGTCCTCTTGTGTCTTCTTCCTGCTATCCCATTTGAAGGCAAGAGATCTCTTCTGTGCAGTGACATGCTGTTTAATCTTTTTTTTTTTTTAAATGCTCAAAATGCCGGCCGGCGTAAACAAAAATTAATAAAATCATATAAAAAAAAAATAGCTGCTTAGTTCAACAGTGACAGAATCAGGACATTAATTTCACACCATGAATTACATAATTCTACTACATGTTGGACAAATTTAATTTTTCTTTGTTGGAAGATTCTTAATATAAAGGGTAAAGTGGCTAGTATACGTATAGCTCTGGCAGCAGGCTGGACCTCAGATTTACAAAACAGATGAAAACCTGTGTGCACAATATATCCTGAGGCCTGATCAAAGATCGGGTATTGGGACTCAAGATCTTGCTGGAAGAGGTCATAATCAAGTATTTTGTGAGTCATTTGACCCGTATCCGGTCAAACAGTGATGATTCAATACTGCTAACAACCAGAGGGAGTCAAATCCTGGTTGACAGTAGGACAGGCTATCTGTTGAATGACCATGGGTCAAACATATCTACTTTTTAATACTATTTATATATTCAGAAAAGCAGGATTTTAAAGAGAAAACAGAAATTCAAATTCAATTTTTTGGGCAAAAACAACGTTTCAGGACGTCCCCCCCCCCCCTTCCCTCTCTGGAAGTTGAAAAGCAAAGAAACACCGAGATCAGGTGGGGCTGGCAGTCAGATTTTCTCTCCATTCTGCAATCTCTCCATTCCTGCTATTTTAACACCAGAGCACATTTATTTGATCACCAGTGAAAATGGAAGCAAACAACAATAAAATATTGTATAACAACAAATATAGGTATGGGATAGACATGAAGAAGTATATCAAGAATAGTTTATATTTTATAGATTACAATTACATGTAGATAAATTTCCTATCATGAATATGTCTGTCAGATTAAACATTAGATTTACATGTGTAATGTTTTTGCAAAGTTTTATTTCACAGTCTTCATTAGAGATTGCCAATTTATTTTGTCAGAGTATGCCATTTCAAAGTTTACAGCCCTGAACCCAACTCAGTGCAGCTAGCCAGAGCATGGATGGTATATACTGTGAATAATGTGAAAAAATATCTCTGGGGCTGGCTGAAGCCTGTGCAGGCAAAAAATTACTGTATGCTGGGTATAACTGTGGCATGATGCTTGGCTTCCATCCAGGCATATAAGTGTGGGGAGAGCTATGAAATCTGTGTGATGCAATTTCTTGAGAATATGATTAATATGCATCTCTTTATTCACCATAATTATTAGGGCAAAACAAACATGAAAGCATTCAATTCATACACAAAGATATCAGCAAAAAAATTAAAGCAATGCTGCAGATTTCAAAGACAAAAATGAATGTTTATTGCAATTAGAAAAGCAGATACACAACTTTCGCCAAGCAAATGAACTAACATAGTAAATAAACTATGTCAAGAGAGATACTCTTAGTACTGTACATGTAGTTATATCATAATGCTCATACGATACTCACCGGATTAATTTTTTGGGCAGACTAAGCTCTGGCCATAGCCAAATACTTTGAGTCTTTTACTGCATTGCTCTTAAAGCATTGTTTACAATGCTGAATTACAAAAGATGTTGACACCATTTAAAGCAAAACGTGTAATGTTATATTGTGAAATCAAACTGTTTTACCTGTTTTTCTCACAAGTCATAGCTTAGGCAATTATCTTACAAGCCTGATGATAGGCTATCAGAATTCAATAAAATACAAGTAGGAGTATATAATATGAATATCACTGAGAAGCAGATTTCTGAATACCGATATGCCAACAATAAAACAGAGAATAAATAAAACTTGGGAACACTGAGTAACTGTCTTCACTCACAATGAATTTGCTGATTCCTCTCCATCTTCATATCACAGAATCATTTATATATATAAACTCTTTCATGAGGTAGGTAGTGGCTATTTGAGTGACTAGTCACCTAAATACATGTACATGTAACCCAAACGGGTGCCCTTTTTGTTATTTAAGCACTTAGGTCTATCTTGAACAATTAAGACTTCTAGATTCATCATTAAAAGATGTGATTATCCTGTAATATGCAAAGTTTAGTATTTCTGAATTTCGTGTTTAAAAAACGAAATAGCTACCTGTCCTTATGGACAAACAATCTTAAGCCTTAACTGCACTTATGATGCAAGCAGTCATGGTATAATTTGACTTGAGATGGTCCACTTCAGGGAAACACTGTGCTAATTAGATGAGGAAGGAATGGAAGGAAGGGAAAGATGTGAATGGAAGATATAGGCTACAATCTGTGGAGAAACAAATATCTTTCACCAGGTTTCAATAACCTAGGAGCTTTAGTTTTCAAGAGAGGATAGGGGTAATGCATTTTACCCACACAAAATACTTTTTTCACCAGGTTAGTCTGTACGGCAGACTGTAACATCACCACCGTAACTCATAACTTGGTAGGCATGTGGTGATCCACATGGGAAGCTGCATATTTACCTATATTCATCTTTCGTTAGTTTAGCTACACAATCTTTGGTTGTCCAAATATGTATACAATTCTAACATTCCTTTTATAACTCGTAAACGCGTCGTCTGTACAGCATTTTATTTAGTATAAGTATAATTATATACTTTGATCAGCTTTTTGATGTATAAACGTTATCAGCGTGCTTAGCGCAATACATTGTATAGCCGTTATCATGCTGATGTGCAGTTAAATCCCAACACAAACAAACACATACAGACATACACACATGTATATTTTCTCCGTCAGTCTCACAAATACACACAATAGACATACACAAAAAACATTGATCTTAGACACAGAAGGAAAAGGAAATATCCTGGTCTAATAAGCTGCAGAATAACTTCGTCTTCTATTCATTCATTTCAGTTCATAAATGAAAGGCACTAATTGATAAAAGTGTGTGAGTTTTTTTATTTTATGGACCATGACTCTCTTGACCTGTAGTGCTTTTTTGCCTCTTCTCTTTTTTTTTTAAACGAGTTAGCAATTTTGGTGCTGTGCTAAACTGACTTCACTTTCAATATTACTATGGTGCTGTGTAGAGAAATGGTGACAGTTTTCTTATTAGATGTTTTTTTAATTACTCAAAAGATTAAAACCTACAGAGTTGTACAAAAGAGCCCTGTCATTTTATGACAACATCATGGAAATAACCTCTTTTTAAAAAGTCTGTTTAAGAAGGGAAAAAAAAAAAGAAATGGCCATCGGCAGCGACTTTTTGAATTTTGTTCATGTAATTTTTAGAAGATACAAAACCAGTGAATATTTATGAGAGACAAGATTGCTACCTAACAGTACAATATATTATACGTGAAGCAGTCCAGACTACTGCTTGAGGTATAGTTTACTGCACAAATTATGTGTGACACCATAGCACAGATGATGGGCTCGGCCCTAACCACCCAGGCTGAGTGTGCTCCAGCACACATACTGACAATATGCAGCTTTTTTTTTTTTTTATTACATGTATAACATGTAGCATTTAAACCCTAAGAAAGCAGGATTATCTTGACTTTAAAAGTGTCCACTTTGATGACGAAGACATTATTTTTTTGTGGGTAGAAATTTGGAATTTGGAAATTTTCCCCGGACAGCCGCAGCTCAGCCTACTCTTCTTCCCATTTTCAACTCCCAAAGATTCTCTAATGTACGCAACATACTTTATCCACAAAGGCTAGATGTTGACCTTTCCTTCCCAAGAAGTCATGAGATGCTATGTTACTGAAAAAAAATGCAGGTTCTAATTTTTCCTATCTCCTGGCAGGAGTCAAACACGCGATGCTACTTTTTTGCCAAAATACAGACACTTCCCCCTGCAACATACTGCTAGCTATGTTCTATTTACATCTTTCAGCCGCCTGTGGGCAGCTGTCTTGCATCTTAATATAGGTGACTAGCCACTTAAAGAGCCCACGACAGGCAGTTTTTTCTATTTAATACGTATTTAAATGTGCAAATAGACTTGTCTTCAAAAATAACAATATATTTCAGGAAAAGGCAATGACTACCAGGTAGTGAAAATAGTCCCAATGGTTTACTGCTCAGTGTCAGGTGATCTTAATATTGTAACTAAATGTAAAAGAGTTATTGAATAAACCCTATGTTTCATCCTAACCCTTACCTTTACCCTAATCTTAACACCACCCTAACCTATACTCTCCCCATATCCTAGCCCTAAATCTAACCCTAAATCTAAATCTGATCGCAATCCTGGTATGGTGTGGAACTTCTCCTTCAGGACACTAAGATCCAGATCTAGAATTAACAAGGTCAAATTCAATGTCCTGAATTAAATCAAACTATGCAATTTGGTTGAAAAGAAACACCTGGTTGCAATAGACTACTGAGTCTGTTTTGACCACCTGACTGCAATCAATGGTCAGTGCTTATATTTTAATTGTATCAGCACATATATAATCATACTCATACATTCAGAAATATGCTATTTATACATGAAGCACAAGGTAAAGCAAAGCATTTCTGTCTATATTACCCATAAACATAATTAAAGACAAGCACAAACATTCTGAATTGTACCCTTAATTAGTCCACAATGATTGTGAATGGTTCATGCCTTTCTTGAGTAGCAACTAAAATGTCATTGCTGGTTCACTCTTGGTTATAATAGAATGTTGTCACCTATGTTGTTTTTTTTTTTTTTTAAATTGAAGCAAATGAGAAACAAAAACACAAAGCTTTTCAGGCAAATTGCAAAGGCACAACATCTCATATAACTGGAATAAATTTTTTTTTTTTTACAGTGGAACTTCTTGTTTAATGACACCGGGAACAATGAGAACTTGTGAATAACAACACCATTTCAAATCCCCATTTTTCTTGTTAAATGTGCAATATAAGAAATTACTTGAATAATGAGAACTCAAAATGAAAACGTCTGTAACAGTGGGATTTCTGCGTGGACATGGCCAATTTTGGTAGTCTTTTGACTTAGTACAGCCATGTAGCTCGTCAGACGCAAGCTGTCGGTCTACCTGCCTACATGCAACTGCTGGTCTCATTAACCTACAGGACAACAATACAATGTTCTGTTGCTACATAGCTGACAGTAATAATAGTTATTATTGCTAGTGCTAGTACTACAGGCCTGCTGACCACATGCGCAGGATTCAAGACATGTCATTTACACGTGTGAGTGCGTGTGCAGACAGTGTATTTGTACTGGATAAGTGATCCCCTACTACACACTTTTTTTGTTGTTTTATTATGTTGTCACGTAACTGACAGTAAAGGCTGTGAGTACAATAGGCCAGCTGACCTCAAGTGCAGGACACGATACATGATGTACATGTATGGTATTACAATTGTGTTCGTGTGTGCAGGATCAGTGTGTTTGCAGTTAGTAAGTTCCCTAGAGCTAAGCCGAGGTACCAACTATTGAAATGCGATCAGTCCACCTTTGCCAGCAGATATCATAATTTGCTATTGTCAGCAAAAGAAAATGAATCAGCATCGGCCAGAAGGTTGCCATCATTGAGGTAGTGACTGTAAAATCAAAACCTTATGCCGAGATATGCTGCCTGACACAAAATACAGTGTGTTGCATGTGCTGCCCATGTCTTTTACTGAAATTACTGATATGGGGAGTAGATTTCACTAAATCTCTATTTTTCACTTTACTGGAATAATGAGACATCAGAAATAATGGGAGATTTTCATCAAAACATTGATTGTTGTTATTTGTGAGTTTCACTGTATATCCAGTTGGCCTCAGCTGCTCACACATTTCATGAACTTTACTGCATGATTTAAACAAATCATTTCCTTTTGCCATCACCTATTACATGTATAATAACTGACATTAAATGCTTGCATATTAATAGTGATAAGATATCCTGCCTGCCCCTTTTTCAAGAGAGCAATCAAGTCTTTTGAAAGTATTCAATAACTATATAATAATATAATTAAAATCTAAACTCTCCCTATCTTTTGCGGGATGTAAACAAAAATGGAACACGACAAATATGTAATATTAAATGCTGAAAACAGATCCAATCCGATCTGAAACGTCATTGACAAAATGACTTGACTTTGCTTTTTTTTTTTTTCTTCTTCCATACAGGATTTAAAATATACATCTCTGGAAAAAAAAAAAAAAAGAAGCACAGGAAATAGAAAATATTGCCTAATCAACAAAAAAACCAAATAAGCAATAGAGACAACATTTTAGTGGCCCTAATATCATTAAATAGATTGCCATGGCTATCACTGATGTCTGAAACCAGTGTGTCACCTCATTCACTTCCATAAAGCTGGCCTTCAGTGTAGTTACAAGCACAGCTATTAGTGTGAGGATAATAAGCATTGTGGTAAGAATGATCCCAAACGCTTTAGCAATAGGCACATCCAGCTTTCCTGTGGCAAACAATTCCACATTGAACAATTCATCTCTATGATATTCCCGCTGGTAGTCTGTCTCAAGCGTATACTGGTCTGAAATACTCTGAGACACTAGTGCAATCTGGCATACAGGGAAGAAAAAGAGTAGCAATAAAATACCAATATTTACATACAATTGAGACAACAACATGATCAGACACAGATATTATCTAATCATATGGTTCAGGGTAACAAGTAACATATGTGTCCATTTCTAAAAATAGGCTTATCGTATTCATTTAGAATTATGGCAGAAGTTGAGGATGAAATCTGACTTGCTGTTAGCATGAGGAAATATAAAAATGATTTAATTATCTCTCCTGCTAATGTATTCTGAACTGGCTTTGCTACAATGGCATGGCTATGGTTTGCATGCATTGTGGTATCTTCTACATATAGATCAACTGGATGAAAAGGAAGTCAATTTTTAAATCTATATTCATAAGGAGTTTACCCTATCTGGCTAAGAATCAGGAATTTTCTCTGCTTTTACCTACATTAGTGCAGATATGTCAAATGGCTGGTTGCTTCTGCATGCCATTCCTGGAGAATACTTTATTGTACAAATAAGCTAATGATTAGGAAAATTTCAAAGGAAAATGTCACATTTCTTTTACTGATGCAGCGAATACTCCAGGTGTTTAATGTATAAGCATAATGATCCTTATTGCTAGCCCCACTCTTGCATGATATGTGCATTAACCTGATCCATCAGAATTTTGCATTGCTTGTGATCATAATGCAGCTACAAAATTTTCTATTTTCTGCACTGCGGCCACAAAATTCGTGATTTTCAGCAAAATTGTAAAATCTACATGGGACACACGCGGCAGGGAAACATTATGTTTTACCAATGAAAATAATGATTACTTTTTATATCATATAAGTAAGTAAAAAATGACAGTGACTACCCTGGGCTTGCATGCCTTCTATTCAGTTTGCATAGGTCTACTGTTTTGCAGGACTAACACACTGAGTGTTTGATTTTACTCAAGATGAATGCCTTCAGCACCAAGAATATGCCAAGGCTTGATGCACAATATGGAGAAAAAAACACTGCAAAGAACAAGCAGAGAAAATTTCCAAAGGAGACATTTGAGACAGGGGGAAAGTTGTTTTGTGTTGTGTGTAATGTTGTATTGGACAAAGGCAGCAATACGGTCGTTCACAACACTTTTAATGAAGCATACGCCTTAGTTTCCCCCAAAACACAGAAATACTTAACAGCACATGGCCAGCGAACAACAGAATTTCTGGAATACCAACTCCTCTGTGCTGGGGAACACATGCTGTGGCCTCAACCCAAAATCTTCTATCTTCAAGGTTGAGGCTAAAGCTATCAATATGGCTTTAGACACCATAAGTAGGTTCACACGACTAAAGTTTCTAATCTTTTCAGACTCTCTGTCCCTGCTTCACTGGCCCTGAACAGGCCCTGAATAACCCCACTTTTAGGGATGACAGAGTAACTCACCTCCTGCAACGCCTTCAAAGTCCATCCAGCAGGGGGCGGTGTGGATTCGCATTCTGCTGAATACTGAGTCACGTGAATATTGCAGGAAATGAGAGCAGATTTTAGGTTGATTTTAGATCCTCTGGATGACAGAGTCCCTCATGGCAATAGTGATGGAGTCGACAGACTGCAAATAAACTTTACTCTATCCAGTCAGACTTGAACCTTGGCCAGGGTCTACTCAGCCATGAAGACGAGACCAGGTAGTTCTCAACTGCCTGCCTCAGAAATGCCTTCACAGTGTGTGGCCTGTGACTGTCAATTGACAGTTGCACACATACTTTTAGATTGCGCCGACTTCAGAGACGCTCAAGAAGCCGACTTCTGGAGTCGGTCTTTGAAGGATCTATTTGACAGAACAAAGCCACAGGCCATCCTGAGCTTTTCACGCCAGATTGGTTGTACAGCAGACTATATTATCACTACCATGACACATAATTTGGTAGGCATGTGGTGATCCACACAGGAAGCCGCATATTTACTTATATCCGTCTTTTTTGGTTTTGCTGTACAATCTTTGAGTATCCAAATTCATATACACATTTTAACATGCTTTTTAATAACTTGTCAAAGCATATCCATACAGCTCTATATTTTTATATACACTCTAACACGCTTATTAAAAAAACGCTTAAAAAGAAACTTGCGTTATTAAGAAAGAATCTTTGGGAACGTTTTTTTGCTATGTAATTTCTTATGCTTACAAAGAAATAAAACGATGGGCTGATACAAAAACTATGCTTATAGCAAACGGTTTTCGTTTCCCCGATTGCACTTTTCTTTCATATTAAGCGTAACCAAGACCAAGCTCAGGTACCGAACCAGTTCCCTCTGACAAACAAATCACCCCTGAGCGCGTCAAGTAGGCCTACAGGTACCCGCAATGTGCTGTACTGCCCAGCAGTATGACACAAAAAGCCCTGACAACGAAATCGTCGTGAGCGAGTCAAGTACCGGCACCCGCAATGTGCTGTACTGCCCAGCGGTATGAAACAAGGGTAAGGCCTGCGACGTAAGCGTGTTGAAGTAATGCACCGTCCCCCGTTTCACATCTGACCCGTTGCTTGTGGCCCCAATCGAGTATGATGTACCGTGAGAGGGTGACACCTATTATGTGCATGTGTAACAACAATTTCGTCGTTATTTATAGCCACACAACCACAGTATCAGAGAATTCAGCCGTGATAACCACCCCCTAGGAGGCTGAAAGGCTCCGTACACCGTAAACCGTGTCAGAGGATGGCTTGGTCTTGTCTTTTCAATCATACACTATACACACTTCCACTTGCAGGCATTCGGTCAGTCAAACCAGTTGCGCTTGTCAGTGTTTCTTGAAAGCCAGTTTTGAGAAGTTGATAGGTATCCTTCAGCTTCATATTGAAAATTATGAGCTTTAAGTTGACGATAAAACTATTTTAGATCTAGGCTCGCAATCAATGATGAATTCATCAAAACTAAACATATTAACAGGTTTATCGTTGCAGTTCAAAAGGACACTGATTTGTGAAGTTGATGAAGGTTTACTGAAAAAGTCGGATATCTGCAGAAAGTATGCCATTTCAAACTCCACTTTGTCTTAAGAATTAAAAAAAAAACAAACAAAAAAGCAGAAAAATCACAAACGACATAACAGCTACATAACAAAACATCTTATATGTATGTATACCTACAACAACAAGAACAACAAAAATGAAAATGAAGTGGCCTTAAGACAGGAGGTCGCGGTGCAGACACTCTTCAATCAGGGGAGGAAATTCGATAATTAAACTTGCATCCCTGTTTCAATTTAGCCTCTTCGGATACAACAAAACAGCGATAGAACGAAATGATTTCCATTCCCCGCAAATTTCGTTTTAACCGTATTGGAGTGTATATCAGCTTTGATCAACTTTTTTGGCATGTAAACGTATTCACCGTGGTAGACACAATACAGCCATAATCATGCTGATGTGCCGTTAAATCCCAATACAAACAAACAATCATCCAACAACAATTGCCAGCAAACTGACAGGAATTCCAGAACTGCACAGTGTGCATATATTTAGGACATGATGCTGTAGAACAGGCTCCAGCATCAGCGCTGGACATGATGCACTTCTGGAATTCTATACAGGAGACAGTGCCATCACTTCCTACATGTTCAAAACGATATATGGTTGCAACAGTCACTTCATCTAACACAGAGCCGAGCATATTCCTCTACAACATGGTTCCGTCACAGAGGAGGAGAAGCCTGAGTGAAGACATCCTTCGGTGACTGAAGTTGTACTGTTTAACAAATTCGCTGGAAATGATTTTTTTTTGCTGTTGTTATTAAATTTGCCATGGAAAGAAATAATGAGTTTGTTTCATTGAATTTTGAAGGATGTTGTGAGGTCTTACACTCTTAAAAAAAAACTTATAATAGCATTTTAAAAAATAGATAGCTGTGGTGGGGGAAACAAAAAAAAAAATTTTTTTGCAAAAGTGGCACTTCGGAGTTGCAAAATTTGTCTTTTTTGGTGACAAATTTTGATTTTTTTCTTTCGTGCAAAATTCTGCGGGGACAGGCTAACATGACCCAAATAGTATCATAGTCTCACAAACAATTTGAACAGGGATATCTTTCTACCCACTTTGATAAATAAAATGTGATACTTACTTGCTCAGTAAGGCGAGATTGGACACGAGCAAGGTGGATTTGTAGTTTCTTAAGTCTGTCCAAGCCTTGCACATCCAAAAAACTCTTCATCTTTCTTCTCGATTTCCCAAAAGCTACAAAGTAGAAAGGAACAGGTAAACTTTAAAGCACAACCAACCTTAAGTCATTTAAATATGGACTCTTTAGTGTCAATTTTAATTTTACCTCTTATGGAGGTGTATTTGCAACCATTAATAAGATATAATAAAAGTCATCATTTACACCATGAATGATGAGATTTTAATGTTAATTTTGTTCATTCTTTTTTATCTTTCTTTAATATATAAATTATAATGCTCTCTTCAAAATGGATTTAAAATTAACCATCTACAGAACTTAACCATCTATAGAACCTCTTTTGTGATGAGCAGTTTGGGTTGTGTTGGGATTTAATGGCATATCAGCACAATTACGGCTGATTTGTATCCGGTACAGTTGAATATGTTTATGAGTCATAAAAAGTATATCAAAGAGTATTTGTAATTTAGATAATCAAAGGGTGTAAAGCGAATCTATCAAAAAAGGAATATAAGTAGACATGTAGCTTGCGATGTGGTCCACTGCATGTTTTCAATGTCATACATTTATGATGGTAATCTTAAAATTTATAATTTAATAAAAAAGTAATATACTCTTGTAAAGATATTTCCTTTCTTTCACTTCACTGAATTTGAATGAAAAGTGATTTTTTTTTTTAAACAGTAGAAATACTCGCAAGGCCCATGCTATATTCAGCAATGCTGTTATCAATAGGGACAGAATAAAAGATTTGGCAATCCCATCTTTTCCCTCAATTTTATGAAGAATTTTGCTGAAATTTGACTACCCCCACTTATAAAAAAAATGTGCTATAAATAATTTTTTCATCCTAGGAGCTATTGGACTTATAACCTGGTACAGAATGATTACTCTTTCCAAAAATGCAGAAAAATGAAAATTGACATTTTGACTCCAAACTGGCCAATTCAGGTGCTATAATCGATATGTATGTTATGAGATCAATCATAAACTGAGGTTTGCTCTACCAGCTGTCTATCAGAGAAACTCATGAAATGTCATGGCTTTGTCAAACTAATGGTACAGTCAAAACCATTTAGAACAGACCCACTTTGCTATTCCATTTAACACTGTAATGATTATGGCTTCTCATCTCAGCCCCATGACAATGTACACAAGAGATGGAGCACAGACTGGAATAGTAGAAGAAGGTGAGCAAGTGGATGATTTTTCAGTGCGCTTAGGGTGGGTGAAGTTACTCTTGGCTGAAACTATGTTGGAGACAGCGATGGGGGAGAGTCGGACACGAGGCCAGAGCAGCATCGTGTGTTGCTCTGCTAAGACTTCTGACTACTAATGATAGTATATGTATATATTGTAATCTTCTGTAAAACAATGTTGTGTTATAGTCATTACTATAGTCTTTGCTGAAACATGTAAAAGTAAAACAATTCATCAAGGGCGTCTATCCATGAAAAAAAAATCTCTCCTATAATCAGGCAATAGCTTACAATTATTTTATTCCTCTAATTCATTGTAAATTGCTTATAACAGAACTTTTCCGTTGGTCCCAGCAATCCTGTTTTATCACTGTATTTGCTTTTGTATTTACATCTCTTAACATGAATCTGTTTTTCTCATCTCAAGTGTTGCTATCTCAGAACAAAATGACAATTTTTAGGCCAGATAATTACTCACATATAATAACCTGCTGCAGTTGCTCACTTCCCTGATAAATGAAAAAAAATGATTAAAGTACAGTCTACAGTGTACAAAAATATATTCTTCTTATGCATTTCTCATACAGTACATCATTTCATATATAATATGAAAGGTCAAATTATTTTCATTTTGTTCAGCTCTGAAACTTTATGCTCACTTCAAGCTAAATTCTTTTCATGCATGCACATCAGATTTGTCAATATTTGCATACATTATATATTACTTCGGTGGTAATACAATTTAGTGTGCCTATATCACATCAGATGAAATTAATTTTCTCATGATAATGAATTGGAGTGGCCAACCATTGATGAGGAGACAGTCCAAGCAAAATAAAGTAAGGTGAATGATGTTATCTTGGTTCACACTTATTGCTAAATTGCCCATTTGCCATAGTTTACATTTTCATTTTGAAATTTCAGAAGAAAATAATGACTCACAGTTGATATACAATTTGAAAGATCAAGTCTTCAATGTAATGTACTTATACTTCTGGCTAAAAGATAACAAAAATCAATGCATATCAATATTATTTCTATACAAATGATGTTGTGTGATGGGATACAGTTGACGTAGATGGCAAAGATACTACTCAGTCTAAGCAGAGTTCAACTTTAGCCTACTAAATGATTAAGAAATTCAAATTATTATTACAGTGGACCTATTGATGAGTCGATGTTGGTGGGGGAGTAAAAATAAGATCGACTCATTCGTATCTCACAAAAGACTAGAAAATCAAATATAGGCAGTACTAATTTTGAATGACATATTTTCCAGCTTTATAATTGTTACTTCTCCTGATGCATTCTTTCCTCAAGGATCAAACTTAATCTCTTGCATTCATTTTTGTGAGATTTACCTATTCTTTGGTTGAATCATAACATTGTCGACACCTGTTGTCATTGGTCCGCCCTGCAAATTTCACTATTATGTTACTTGACGATGTCCATCGCTCCCCCCTGTCTTTTGAGCATTCGGCGCAGCGCGATCGCCCCACACACTTTATCTCCCTCCATCACTTCTCCCACCAGTTCATGTTATAAAACACTACATGTTCATGTGTTTACTGTTAGCATTACATTCCACACTATGTTTGGTCTAAACGCTGCATGCGATGAGTCTGTCTGTGGGCGGGGGCGAGGAGGGTACAGAACCTCACTTCTCATTCCGAAAGAAATAACTTAATAAAGGTCTAATTGGCCAAACCGTGAGCTATGAAAAAGGGAGCAAGGAGAACATGGAGGGATCACGCACAGTCTTTTTTCTTTGTCATCTGCCACTAGCAAGTTCATCTCAATTAGATGAACAAAGGCCAGTTCCCCCGGGTCTGCTCTGGGTGGTGTCCACACAGTGCTGCCGAGCAACTCCCCACATCAAAGACGATCACCGACACTACGTTTCCTGACCTCTTACATGAATTTGCATCACACTCATACAGTGGGATGGGTGGGGGTGACGTGAGGTGTGAGTTTGAGGCACCGCCAACTAGACGGGGAAGATCGTGGTAGGGTGTGAAAAGGAGGAGGAGACAATGTGCAGTCAGCCTCTGATCATGTTGTCTGAGGGAGGGTTCAGTCCAATTTAGTGAGTCAGTTTGACAGTTATAGTTAACTTACAGTTGCACTATCGCATGATGGGAGAGGCTTAAATATGTTGAGATGAAGAACCGTGCAAGCCAGAAGTAGTTACATCAACTCAAGCATTGTTTTTTCCTTTGGTCTTATAAGGATGGGGACAGGAGAAAAAGATTGACTCACCAGTGAATATGGATGAATCGACTGTATTCAGGTGTACTAAAAAGTCCAGAATAAAAATATTTTTGGTGCACATACTTACCTCACCTCCTTTCATGGCTTCAGCCATCAAGTCATTAAAAGCTTCCGCGGTAGCTAGATCCGTTGATTTCTACGGGAGGAGAGAGGCATATCAGTTAATGCCTAAATTTCAGGGTAAATCCATGTGGTAGAAATGAACAGCACCAAATTTTAAATCACAGAAAGATGTTGTGATGTTGAACACTGAAAAATGTGAAAGACTAAAGGATATTTTCAGCTGTGTGAAACTGAAAGACAGGGCTGTGTCAAAATAAAAATTATCATGACAGGACGAATGACTATATATTGCCTGACATTACTTTCACTTTGAAGTTTCCATGAAAAGTTACAAGCAATTCAAACAACAATTGAAAATGATAAGTTATAACTGACAAAGGAATCAAAACAGGTTCATACAATTCATTGTAAGATAATCTAATTTATGACTGATTTCCACTTTTTCAAAGGGTACCGTTTGTATAGAAATCTATACTACAAATCTGCAACAAAACCTATAAAAGGTTTATGGACTTGAAAACTACTAAATTGATCCGTATGAAATTCAGTATAAAACATTGTTGCATGAAGATCTGTGATTCTACTTACATAAAGCTGAAAAAAGCTTATTATATTTGCTATTGTTCTAAGAGGGCAACAGTAATTGAATAGTAAACCTGCGAGAGTATTTGATCTGACTTATACATTCAATAGAATGATGCGTTCAGAAAACCACATGAGTTTTCTTTGAGCAAACGTGCAGTTTTGTCATCCAAAATACCAACATCGAGGTGCGTACACTTGCCACATGCCTTGAGTCACAGGACAGTGTCGGTCTGACCTATATTTAAATAATCTCCCACAAAAGACCTGGGTTTTCTTCTAGTACATAAAATATTTTTAAAAAAAGCAGTCCCACTTACAAGGTTTATTCAGACCATGTGAAAAAATAAAGTGGAGCAAAGAAAAGAAGAGATATAATGTATGTCATTATAACTGAAAAAATAATATGGGGCAGGTACCTGTATAATATGGAGCAATAACATGTGGAATTCTCAGATAACTAATTTTATACAATAAAATACATATGTATATCTATTGTGGAGTTGATTGATATAAAAGCATTTTAGGAATGATGACAAATCATGAACTGAATGGAATTAATTCTAATAAAAGACAAATTAACAGATAAGTCACCCAATAGGAAAATTGGTAAGTTAAGGAACGTGTCTAAAGTACAACAACCTTAGCCTGAAATGAAAATGTTTCATGCTTGCCATCCAATTTTGGGATGATTATGATGATGATAAAGTTAATGCAAGGTGCAGTCAAATAATTTTTTCTTCATTTTTCAACCTCTTTGATATACATGGACTGGTATTCACAAAAGTACAACTGTGAAGATAATGTAAAACTTAAATTTTGTTCCTTTTCGAGGTTTTAACAAATTGATAAATACCTTCTCAGACCAGTCAAAAGATATAGATATAAAACAATGGTTCCCCATTTGAATTTATGATGAAAATCATGTGTAAGCCATACCAGGCTTGACGGGAGAGGCGGAACACCCTTGATAGCAACAGGTCCCCAGCGAAGGATTGGAGTGCAAACAGCTGAGAGGTTTGGTACAGTCTGCGGTATAATCTTCCCATCGATTTCATATCTTGTTTTCATCTGTAGAAAAATAAAAATGTATATCCAGACAAAACAAGATTTTGTTCAGAGAGACATTATTTCATCATGCAGAAAAACATATGTTTATCTGTTCAGTGACGCATATGTTTGGAGCTGTCGTCTGCTACAATGAGAATCACATTAAAATGTCAACAATCAGGGGGTTCTGATCCTCTTGTTACAACAGGCTTCCACTGTGTCAGCATACAATTAAACAGATGTCTTTCAAAGCGTGTTTCTAGCAGAAGCAGGTTTCTATTTAAAGCTGAGTCTAGTTCTTTTCGATTTTCTTTGAGGCATTTGTGGAAATGAATGCATATATTTCTTTTTAAAAAAAATCATAAATTTTCACATTTTGAAGAAACAGATGGTTGTTATAACAGAGAAAAGACCAGTTCTAGACAATCATCACACTACTATGATTTTTGTGTATCATCATTACTTAATATGGACATTGCAAATTCATCCAAAACCAACTGAAGTAAAATTCTGAAAAACAATGACAACAAGAACAATAATATCAATCAAAAATAAAATAATATCAATAACAGCAATAACAAGAACAAGAACAACAACAACAAATCTTTGCAGTAATGTTACTTCAATATCAAGACAGCTTGTGGTTCTGTGATTGATAATTAAATCACTCCATTGCTTTCTTAAACTTATGTGTATACCTTTTTCAGTTTGGGGGCTGATTTCAAGTCCACAGCTGGATCCATCTCCTTCATATAAATTATGAACTCTTTAAATTCCTCAACCTGTGAATTGTGGTTTTATTCATACTTTTCAAAATAAACATCATGTGAAATGAATATCTGATATACATTTAGTAACAATGAGAGAAGAGAGAATCACCACAGAAATGCTTATATGTGCAGATGTATAGTTTTGCCTATTTGTTATTTTCGATATTTCTGAACAGGAATTGCATGTAAGCAGACTGCTGTTGCAGATTACAGTATTTTTGTCATTCTACAAAACCCAGACAAAGGCTTGGTAATCTTTTGCCTGTGAAATGATAAAAAAGTTGTTCTCATTGGTTGAAAATGCAATATTTCTCCTCTTACATGAAATTAACAGAAAGCTAAAATCTTTTTATTCACTACAAAAACATGGCTGTTATATTAAATTATTTTTGCCTGTGACTGTCTGCAATTCAAATGTAATGAAATTATATCGATCTATTTATTTCCTAGACTCTTAAAAGGGGTGGCAGCAAAAACAAATGCCAGGGTGCAAAAGATAGAATAAATCTATATTGAGACAACTGATTCAAGAGAATAATATCAGCCAGGACAATGGTATTCCATGCTTGAACTATTACCTTTTTAATTACAATGTCTCTAATGTAGTAGCAACAGGTTTTCAGAAAGACTGGCTCCTCCTGCACTTGAACCACACTGATTGCCTCTAACAGATACAGTGTCTCCATTCTAATGGTACGAAAAACCACATCCACATCTCGACTGCTTTTAAGGATTCTTTTCAGTTCTGGCAACAGAATATTCCTGATAAGATGTATAGCATAATTTTTTATCTGTGTACATACAGATATGAACAAGGTTAACAAAAATCTGCACATCCATTTATCTGATTATGAAACTATTTTGAATAAAATTACATAATTTAGAAGAAACCTGAATCACCAAACAAGACTTAAGGGAAAAAAGCAATCATAAGCAAACAAGCTTACATAGCACCAAACTGCATAGGAACTGGGATAATATGAGGTAATAACTAGGTTATACTATAATAAGTTTTCCTTCTGTTTTTAGCAGAAAAAGACAATACCGAAAAGTAAAAGAATAAAGTGGTGTCCAACCACTGAAGCTGATTGTGCCTATATAAACAGAAAATCTCTGTGCTGTTTTTTAAATCTGAGAAAAAATGAAATAGAGCCAACTTGAAACTTCACTTTGCCTCTGGAAAGCATAATTTTTCACTCAATTTAAAAGATTTTGGAAGTTGAAGTGGGTACAGATCTAACATGGAATACCTTGCAATTTTAAGCACAGCATCATATGCTTTTTTCTCCACCTCCCTCAGGTGCTCTCTGCTACTGTCCAACAGATTCTGATGCTCTCTGCTGATGAATCCTGAGTAAACACTAAAGCCCATAATCCTCTCATGAACAAGAATCTGGGCCAGCAATTGTCCACAGTAATCTAGCTGGTTTTCCCTCAAAGATAGTTTCCACTTATTACCAAGATCTTCTAGGATATACTGGGAAGAATAAGGCCAAATGAAATCATGGTACACTGACTTTACGGATGCAAAATATTACAATTTGTTAAAGGAAAACAAAAAATGTATTGTTCCGTAAAATATTATTATTTGCCTCAATCCTTTGCCTTGAAAAATATCTTTGTCAAAATCTTGTCATGATACTGAAGCTTATTTTCTACACAGAAAATGATAAAAATCTTCCCATGGTGAGAAGCAAAGAAGACATGATACTTACACTGATAATTTGCTTCTTTTGCTTGGTAGCTGCACTTTCTTTCTTATTGGCCAGAGCCTTTGGATCATGCCTAGCTTGAATCCTCTGTCTTCGAGTTCCCAAACGTCTGATTAATGTAAAGGACTCAAATCAAAGCAAATTCAAAATCGGATGTAAGCAAACAACAAAATACAAAATATAACAATTAGCTTAAACTTTTCAATTTTTGAATTAAATGTCTCTGTATACATGTAACTGTGAAGTCCTTAACACCGGACATTATGGGACATGATACCAAGCTAATCAAGTCAGTTTTTAGTATTCTATACAGCCTCAATGCAATTTTTAACTGCCACGGGTTCTTTAAGGGGGCTTAATAGTAAAAAAAATCACTCTTTTAAAACTCTTGATAAATGAAGCAATTAACGTGATTACAATGTACAAGTTAAGAAATGATAATTCACATGACAAAACATTCCACAAAATGCATGGTAGCCATCTTGTATTTTATGTCAAAATTAATATGCAATTTTATTTTCTCAACCATTTCAAAAGTAAATGGCGAAATTTGATTTTTTCTGTGGCGTTGTACTTGGAAGATGCAAAATCAAATAGTTGGCCAACTCAGAAGTTAACTGAGCGATAAATTAAAATTACAGTGCTTTTCAAAGTTGATTAAGCACTTGATAATTTTGAGCATGGCAATCATTTTAAAAAATCATTAAAAAAAAAAAAAGTCCTTGATATATCAAAATAAAAAAATAGCCAGCTATTTGTAGATATGAATGGAGATAAACATGCCAAATTTCAAGGCTGTAAGTGCAATAAGAAAAATTTTAAGAAAATAGTATCATATTTGTGAGAAAAAAGTAATTTTTAAAAAATAAAACTTAAAAATTTTTAAGAAGGGTAGAGCATTCCAGACCATATTTTAGCCATTACAGATGTTTTTCAATATAAACAGTATATTTCCCAATTGTACAATGATTATAGCATCTTTTTAAAATAAAATAAAAACATAGTAATTTTTACCCAAATTGATGATTTTTTACCCGTGAGCCCCCATAATGTGCGTAACTAACACAAGGAACCTCAAAAACATATTTTTCTGATGTTGAGAAGGCTAGACATCAAACTTCCCTATCCAAGAAGTCAGGGGACCATTAAGTCACTGAAAAAAAGCAGGTTCTAATCTTTCCCACACCCCGGTACGATTTGAAACCATGATGACTGCACCAAGGGGAGGATACCTAATCTTTTATTCACCACATGCCCTTAGCCAACTCAGTTATATTTATGCCTTTCAGTTGCCCGCAGACAGCTAAACTTGTTCCACTCAGTTATTTTTGGATCTTTTTTAGTTCTAGTTATGATTCTCTTTTGTGGGTTTAGTTTAAAACACATAAAAGTTAAACAAAAACTCCTAGTATGAATGATATTTTGATAAATCAAAGCTCCACGGAAAGAGGAAAAACAAAACAAAACAAAGCACATGAGCAAAAAGTTCCATAAAATTTTTAGAGGATACATGCTCCTTAATGAAGTAAAATCTGTGCCTGGCTGTCTAGATATGTTCCCTTCTGAGTGACAAGGGATACTGACAAGCATTGTAAAGAAGCAAACAAACAAAAATCACCTCCACTCTCTTTCTGAATGCTATGCAAACTGAAAATTACAAAAATTTCATGATCTAATGAAAACATAAGTTTCTCACATATGACTTTTTTGTTTTGTTTGAAAAATTATGGTTGTGCATGTTTTAATTATAGAAAACATAAGCAGTTTCTCCTTCATTACATATCTTGCTTTGGTAACTTGGCTGACAGAAAAAAAAAATCCTCAACTACAAGAGAAGTTTTCATGTTGTCTCTAACTTTTCCTATAAATGGTGTAAATGAATAATACATGTACCTCAGTTCATCAGCTGACATGTCCTTAAAGTCTGTATGCTTTGGAAGCATCTCATCCAATAATTTGTGGATCATGGCTCGTGTTACTTTAGTAGTTAGAACACTGGGGGGATCCTCCAATTCCACCAATATTTCACGCCTGGCTAGGTTCATTATCAAGGCACAGTACTTTTGCAAGGACAACTTATGCTGAAACTCAACAGTCAGTTCAGTTTCAGCTACATTTATGGTTTCTCTTGAAAAGAAAGTCACTAGCTTCTCCATCTGGAATTTAAAAAAAAACAGGGGATTATTGGTTATATTAAAAGATTATTGGTTATATTATTATTTTCACATCTGGAAAAGAACAAGAATTACTGAGCACAATGAAAAGAATGTTAACAGTTTTCCATCTGGAAAAAAAAAAAGAATTGCTGAACACAACAAAGTCAATGTCATCATTTTCACTGTGAGGGGAAAAAAAAGGATTACTGAAAGAGTGTCGCCGGTTTTTTCATATGGAAGAAAAAAAAAAGAATTGATGAGCTTAATGAAAGAATGCTATCATCTTCATGACTATGAAAAAAAAAAACAAAAAAAAACAATGGGCCTACTCAGCATAATGAAAAGAGTGGTACCAGTTTCTCTGTCGGGAAAACAAAAAGGATTGTTGAATATAATGAAAAGAATGTTATCAGGCTTACCATCAGGAAGAAAAAAAATTTACAGAACACAGTGAAAGCTATCTACATCCATTAAAAGAAACAACAACAACAGTAGAACATTAACATAGCTTCCCTGCACCATCATGCCATTAACGAAAATTACAACTGAGCTGTTATTTTTATTTATGACTAATTATGACATAAATGAAGAGGAATAAGCAAACAACAAAATAAAATTTAATATTAGTCAACCAAGCATATTATTTCTCTTCAAAAGATCTGACATATTGAAAATAATGGTTATGGACTGACATAGCACCATATTCTACAATAAATATTATATAAAATGCTATAAGACAATTTCCATATGAAAAAAATGGACAGCAATAATGACTGAAAAAACAAACAAACAAACTTAAACACATATGTCAAAATATGCATATGGTAGAGTAAACAAAATATGTATAGTTTTTACAAACAATCTCTGTTAAATGATATTTTACTAAGAAATGTTTTTGCACTCTCCCATGTAATCGTCCATTCCACAATTTGGATGCAGTGACTGGACTCTTTCACCTATTATTGTTTTAGATATAGTCGAGATAACCTCCACCAGGAGGTTGAAAGACGTATATAGAACGTAACGTAAGATATATATTTATGTAACTGAAGTTAATGTTGCTTTCATTTTCACTAATCTTAATGTGTGTCATGATTCTGAGAGATACCGTGGTGCTCAAATCATTTCAACATTTGAAAGTTAAGCTGTGAATTTTGAATTTCATTTTTTCTATCCTAGATAACCGATGCAGTTTTTCTGAAAGTGAGTTGTTATATGTTCTGAATGTTTGTTATTGACATGAGTCAAGATGTCTTATTTTGAACTTTCAAAAACTCAGCAAGGATAAAGTCTGGCACACTAATAAGATGAGTATTAGGATAATTAAGCTGGCTGATTATGAACGCTTGTACAAGGATCAATTTTCTTATCGTACTTTGTCACATCCTGCGTCCAGTTGTTTCTTGCCTTTCTCCAGCTTACGTGCACAGAATAAGCACCTCAACACTGGTCTCGGAGCAATGCCATACTTTTTGGTGCGTTCCCAAGCATCTCGTGCCCTGGATCGTTCCTGATTCAAGACTGTGATTTCCACAAGAACTTGTACAATTGTAAGGATTGAAGTCAGAAGTATGTTACAATTGAAACCTTGACGTTTTGAATCATGGCTGCTTTGAAACAAACCATCAGAATATCGTTCTGCCTGTGTAAAAAGAAATGAGAAGACTGATGTATATGACAAAGCTTCCATATCTACACTGACATCAAAATGTTTCTCACTGAAGTATGTGCTAAGTGATTTAGAATTCTCTTGTTTTGTAGTCCTACTAAAATAAGTACTGAAAAGGAGGATGCTCCTGACTTCCCTTTTGTTGAAAATACTGAAAACAAAAAATAAAATAATGAATACTGATGTCAAAAGTTTATTCTTAGCCTAAATTATCTTCAATACTTGATGTGCCCACTATACAGTCACACAGAGTAAACTAGGTGGGGGGAAAATGTGCAGTAAATGAATAAATAAGCACAAACAGTTAGACTGATTTAGTCCTTCTAACAATGTTGTTTGGTTCAGTTTTAAACCAGACCAATCTTACAGACACAAATTTGTCTATACTATAAATCTACATCAAAACCCATAAAAGGCTTATGGACTCAAAAACTGCTGAATATATCCATCTGAAATTTGGCACTCAGAGTTGTTGTAAAGAGATCTGAGTTTCTACTTATATAAACCTCAAAAAAAAAGCTTATAAAGGTGATAATAATTGAATAGTAAATTTGCGAGGGTGTTTGATCCAAATTATATGTTCAACAGAATGACACATTATATTATGTTCTTTCGCATCTGTTTGCAGAGCACCCAAAACAACAAATATGTTTTCTTTGAGTAACTCTCAGTTTAATCAGCCAATGTATTAAAACTTGCCATATACGCTGAGCCGCAGGGCAGTATCATTTGATGTATATTTAAAAAAATCTCCCATGGGTTCTCTACTAGAAAGTCAATAAATACGGAAAGTAATAAATTAATTTGGCTTTCTCTATCCAAATCTTTCACATGAAACAGATTAATTTCAATCTTTGTTTTCTCCAAAGGCAGCCATTACTAATGTCTTACTATCATTGTTTTCTTAGAGATTGCGTTGCAATATCCTGTCCCACTACCTAAAGACCATAACTGGATACAACTGCTTTCATTGGCAATTTTTTCAACATTGGAATTTATAAAACTAAATAATAATGAATTAATGATTGAATCAAAACAAAACTCAATGTCTTGTTTTCATTACCTTTTTTTCCATCAAATCAAAAATGTCAAGGATCATTTTTTTTCTCAACCAGAGTTTAGAACGTTCCTTGATTTTTTGATTGTCCATTGCAAAATAAAGAAGATCTAACAGAATCTTTTTGAGTATTTCTAGAGATGAATGCCCGACCTGTGAAGAAGTAAATCAAATCATTAGCTGCAAAAGACCTAAAGGACCATTTTTTTGTATGTAGTGATCATTACTTCAACAGCAAACAATTAAAACCAGACTATTTGACAATTATTTCAATAATATTCCTGTATTTGAATGCGACTCTCTTTCGTGATCATATGTAGAAACCCTTTCATTCTCACAAATTTATAGGAACAAAAAACAAAATTAACAATCATTAGTTTTATCCAATGTCAGCAGCTCTTTGTGAGCAAGAAAAATCATTGCATTTTTCGATAAAAGCCATTGTGTATATCAGTACCACGTACTAACAGCAGACAACAAATATGCAACCTACTTTTTTATGTATTTCCAGGTTTTCAATACAATGACTATCTCCACAGCAATAGCCTTCAAGCTCATTATAACATCTCAAATATTGGTGGCAATTTTCGCTGTCTACATCTCTTATCATCTCAGCATAAAATGGTGGCCCCAGGCTGGTGCTCTCATATTCTGACAGTGGCATGCTGATCTCTGGATTTTTATGGTGCCCAAAGAGAATGAGATATTGAGACTGGGATAGGTATATACTGAAACTGTTATGGTCATGTGAAATGGACTATCTTGTGCAAAACAAAGCAACACTGTCTTGAAGATAATGGTAGGTATATCAATCACTGAGAGAGATTATCCTTTAAATGTGTCAACCTTTTTAAAAAATCTTGTATGTATTAATAAAGCTAAATTAGTGGCATGATGATTTCCAGTAGGGGACATTTTTTCCAAAGTTTGATATGGATTTCTTTAAACCACGCAAATACAGAAAATCATGAGTATCTTGCTATCCTACCCAGTGCTTGTAGGCTTATCTCGGACAGACTATGGGCTAGAAACTCATGACAGCATGTTTGAGAGCTTGTTTAGTAACAGTCAATCACATGCATTGTAAAGTAAATTGATAAATAACAGAAGCAAGACGAGGGAAGCTTGATTTTCATATCAAGATTTGAGATCAGGCTACTATAAATGATGCTATAAACTGTCATTTCTGCTGACAGTCAAACTATTGTCAAACTGCTCACATTTTCAAGTAGTTTTAAAATGGCATGGAAGCATGAAAAAGTTCTTTTTTGAACTGTTTCATCCTTCAAACCATGAGCCTCCAGCCTCAAAAATTCATGTTTCCCTAGGTTCTGAGCAAGAAATTCAACTCCACAAAACACAACACAAAATGTAGAAACAAAAATTCCAGCCTTTCCTGACTTTAACCTTGGACTAAGTGTATTCTGCTATGTTATGTCATTGACTTTATACCATGGACCTTTTTGGATTTAGGGTGAATATTGGTGTCTCCATACGGCTGTTTGAAGCATCTTTCAAATTATCAATGTCTCCACTTCAAAGAGTCATTGTAAATAAGAAAAAGATGATGTGGAAAACCAGCATTCAGACCAGCCCCACTTCATGGTGCAAGACAGTGGTATATAGTCTGTCATGTAATTTGAAACACTGGTCTATACAAAGCTAAATGGGCCATTACTGAAGGAATGCACAGATGGGATCTAACTGACAACAGCCATTATCAAAATGAAGTGTTCCACAATATTTATTTCTCCTCTAAAGATGGCAAGGTCATTTGTCTATAAAACTGTAATTCTCTGTCCAACATTGCAAAGCCGATACACAGAACTGTCAAAAAACAAAAACAAAAACAAAAAACAAAGAAAAAAATAAACCAAAATACTTTCAGTCTCAGATATCTTCCTTCCCTCAGAAAAAGCAACACTCTTCGAACGTAACAAGCTTCTTGAGGATGACCCTGATGTCCCTTTTAGATGACCTAGAACCATCAGGCTCTGTTTCTGGTCAGAGGGCCCCATCTCTGGTTGAAGGACATCGGCATCATCAGCAGCATTCATGTTTTTGTTTGGCCGCATATCCTCTCCATCACTGTCATATAGTGAACAAGCTGTTTCATCTTCATGGCTATTATTGTGCTGAGCTCTGACTTCTGGATCACAGCTAGTTGTGTCTCTTGCACTCACAGATACATTCAGCTGTGAAATGGTATTTATATCAATTTGTATAGTGTCATGTCTTGCTTTCCCCATCTCCACTTCACTTAATGATATACCCTTACTACTCAAGTATTTTTGTCTGTTTCTCATTGCAGGCTCTCCTATGCTGTCCTGGTTTCTTGGCTCTATAATGCCTTCTTCCACAATGCTATAGATGGAAGAATCTTGTAGTGGATATCTTTTTGGTGATAAACATATCTTGCCCCCTCTGTTGGATATGAAAGGTGGATGTGGAATAAGCAAAGGATTCACTGGATCTGTCAGTGCTGTTACCTCCTCAAATATCAGATGATCCTCTAGATACTTATTGTTTATGCTGGTGGGAAAGTCATAAAGCTTAGCATAATCTGATGACTGTTGGGAGATTTCAGAGGTTGACTTTACGTTCAGCCTGAATCTGCTGCTGATATTCTGTGGCTCTCCTGCATATTGCTTAGCACTCACGTTCTCATCTGTTGTTCCAGAGAATGCAGTTCTCAATTCTGCATAACAGAAGAAAGAAATTAGTTCTCATCATGACAAGTATCATTCATTTTATGCCAGGCAGTTCCATTTAAGTACGAAACATGATGAAACCATAATCATTAGGGTATGACATGCAATGTATGGTATACATTAGTATACATTACAGTAACATGGCATCTATTGACATTGCCTTCAATAGTGACAGTGCATTTTAACATATGTATGGTTTACATTTCTTTACAAAAATTTTATTTGGGTTTTACATCCATCTTTTATAAATGAAATTTTCACAATGAAAGTCTAAAGTTATGGACTGTTATTCAGCACATGAGATAGAAAAACTTTCAGTGATAAAGAATTTATGCTTATATTTCTTAAAAAAAGTGAGTATTTCACGTTCTTATGAACATTCATCCCAACAGAATTGAAAAGGCATTCTCTGATTCCATTGATCTGACTACTTGTTGGTGTACAGGAGTCCTCATGAAGGCCAATTTAGTATTGTTCCACAATGAGCATTTATCTCTTCACAGCATGAATTCTTCATTATGTAGAATAACTATGCTCTTTCAAATATGTTTTCTGCAAGAAACATAACAAACATTACTCTACAGTCACTGGGGATATTGCAAGATTCTGTTAGTCTGAGATTTACATCTTTTAGGTGATTTGATAATCCGTTTCTAATGGTAACCAGTAATGACATTGCAGTATATGTAAAGCAACATTTACAGGATATAATCACATTCCAAATTTATACATATCTTTAAAGTCTATGACATATCTAATCTTCAAAGTGGTTTCATTTGGGCAAAGAGACTTTACCTTCATCTGGATTCATAACTCTGCGATATTCCAGATCTTTTAACAGCTGTTGCCGCTTTCTCCATGTTGCTTGGATTTCGCGGACACTACGTTTGCCAAATCTAGTTATTGTTTGATGAATGTAGGCTCTGATCTGCAACATAAGACAACAAACCTAAGTCCAACAAGCATATTTCTGTAAGTTTTCTCATCAGGACACCCAATGTTTCTTGGTGATGCAAAATTTAAAAACAACTTAGAAAGCATCTCTCTTGAATTCATTTCATTAATATTTTCAACACTCCTTACAAGATTTGAGCATTCTTTGATTACAGCATTAGCACATTTCTAATCTTTTCCCTGTCTGCTAATGCTGGAGGCCACTGGAAAAGGAACAAATCCAAGACATTTTTTAAACAATTGCTTCATATTACTGTTTGCCACCTTTCCAGTTTGTTTCATAAAATGGTTCTATTCACTAACAATTCATATGTTGTACTGACATGATATGATAGCGAACAGTACTAATAGTAGATAATATTTTGACAGCAATAGCATTACTTCTAACATAATTATTTGTCAGGGATTTTTTTAAAATGCCTTTAACACTTTCCCATGCAAACCATCGCACACCACTAAAACTTCTACAAAACCCTACATACTCAGGAAATAGGGTATAATTTCCAGTTATGCACTGTGGGAACAATCTTTTAAAATGCCTTTAACACTTTCCCACTCAAACCATCGCACACAGCTAAAATTTCTACAAAACCCTACATACTCCAGAAATAGAGGGGTATAATGTCCAGTTACATACTGTGGGAACAATTTATATTTGAGGTCATGGACTGAAAGTGTCAAGGCAAAATGTTAAAACAATATGATTCTCTTTATTCCTGTAAACAATAGAGAGTGAGATTTGAAATATGCAACATCTGTACTTGATATTATTTTTATTATTTTTTTTTTTTTGTGATTGATGGACCATCAAAATTTTCTTGGTTGTAATTTGACCAAGGCTGTAAATTTGTCAGAATCATCACAAAATCCCTCCTAAGAGATGTGAAACACTATATTTAACTACAAACTCAGTTCATTAGCAAGTCTACCTTTCACAAACAGTTAAAAGCTCAAAACAAATGGCTTGAAGAACTTGCCAGAATGGGCGAACGCCACTGTAAATTTATGCTGCTAGTTTTACAGTTCATACCCCTCCTGTTGTTTCTTGTCTCATTTCCAAAGACTGTTTGATGATGAAGAGGAAGATGTAACAGATCATGCCATGCCACTGATGAACCGATAGTTGTGCCAAACGAGCCTGCTGCTGTTTGTTGCGCATTTTGGTGATGGCCAGAAGATCTTTGAAGATTACATGACTGATTATCAGTCCTGCCTGTGAACCAGTTTGCTAAGATTTTCCCACTTGTAGAAATGTAACAGTTTTTATTCTTATTCTCTATTTTTCTTCTGACACACATGTTAAAATATTCAATTGAGGCTATATGTTAAAAGGGTAATACTACTGTCAAAAGAAGAACAGAAAATTAATATGCTTGCTAAGGCAATTATTGAGGTTTATGGTAAACGAAAAAGCTATTTTTATAAAATTGTCAAATGCACAATTTAACATGTAGGTTTCTCTTGTCAGAATTTCATGTATTAGATTTTCAAACATTTTTTTTTTTTTAGTTGAAGTAATATCAATAGTTAAGAAGGAGTAAAAACAAAACTCTGAGAAGCAATATTAAATACTAATGATTGAAAAAAAAAGGGGGCAGAAAACACACAATGTAATGAGTCTGTCTCAAGTAGCCTACATAAAAAAAAGAGCAAGAAACTTCTTTCAATAAAATGCACTAATAGCTTCAAAATATCCAATGCTTTCAACTTTCACAAATCTAGACTGACAGATAACTGCTGTAGGTAAGGTATAAAAATTAAACATATCCAAGTGATAAAAACAAAAAAAAAAAAGGCATTCTTCCATGACACTCCTTCTATATTACTTGAATACTAGGCTAAATCTACACTATTTTTCCTCATCTCTATTCCCTATACAGTTTTGCGTTGGTGTCAAAGTTCGACACGAGATGTGTCTTTCCAAAATGTCAATTGATAGTTGCCAGTTTTGTGATCAAATTAAGGTTTTAATTCATGACAGTTGTAAGATAGTACTTGGTGTCAAATTGCAACAAGTATTCGATGCCCTATCAAGTCCCAAAGTCTGATTTATGAAATGCTGAGTTTCACGTCCCCAATTTTTTTTCACTCATTCACTCTGACCAACCAATCATGGCAGTGAACAACGTCAATATAAAGTCCTCCAAATCTAAGTAACCCTGCCCTGTGACACAAACGATTGTCATCTGTCAATCACTTCAACTCTCTAATGCTTGAGGGTCTGCTTGCCTATAATCATAGATATAATGTGGAAAGTGAAAAAGGCCTTCAAGTCATGACTTCATTAGGTGCTCTATTTAGCAACAGAGTAAATCAGATAAACCTGAGTCCCTGGCAAAGAAACAAGTTGAGCAAAAATGAAGTGTGGGTGACAGGCTTTGGATCTAGATTAGTTGATCTTCCCTCTGTCACTCAGACACTCTCTCCTCTATCTCTCTCTCCTTAATCATTCTAGTCATAGTGCAAGTGAGATGTTTGGACCAAACAAATAGGTATGTCAAAAGTGTGGTTTATTTGTAAAATTGGTAGTTAGTTGGACCTTGGAATTTCAATACTAAAAACAAAAACAAAAATCAAATCTTCTGTTGGTATTTTTATGTCCCATTGAATGATGCCTATGTTGAAGTCAACACAGCGATATCATTTTCATAGAATTTAAATTACTGCCGCTCATGTTCCAAAGAAAAAAAAACAAACCCTCAAATGAACATCAAATCAAGCAAAGCTCAACTTATGTGCAGTTGACTGTATCTGATCTTGAATATTTAACCCTTTACCTGGCACATCCCTTTCAGGCAGACCCTTCTGAAATTTCACTTACACTGACATAACTCTTTGCGAAAACATAATTAATTCTTGAAAAAAAATCACAGACAGAAAACTATTGCATCAAAAATCTGAAATTTCATACAAGAACAGAAAAGTGGTGTGTGAACTGCATGCACATTTTTATGACAGTCAGAAGCTAGATCATGTTATCAAAAATTTCTGAAATGGAAATTAGATGAAACACCATCATAAAGCTGAGCTGCAGCTTTACATAAAGCCACAAGAAGTTCCTCCTTGTCACCAAAATATTGTCCCAACTTCAAAAAATCACAGAAACATCAAATTTCAACTGATTTTTGTTGAATAAAAACTACCGGAAAGCATGAACTCTCTACTTTTGTTTTAAATCACGCATAGTGCGAGATTTCTGCTAACAACATGATTGTTGGTGGAAAGGCAATATGGGTATGATGGGGGTGTTTGCGATGACTTGCCCTGACTGTATCAGTCTATCAACAGAGGCAATTTGCGGTGAATGTGTCAAGTAAAGGGTTAAAACTTTAGAGGATAATAACTGTGTCATAACCTGATGATCCCATCTCCTGGTATAGCGGAAAGACTTTCCTATTCTGAGTCCCCTACTGCCTGTTTTTCCAGGCACAATCTGGCACCTCAAACAAAAGGCATTCCCTGCTACAAACTATTAGTACTGAGATGCCTATGAGTTTTGTTATACATGTGTAAAACATGTTCCCTCAATTTCCTGAAAGTTTCATTGTTCTGACTTTTTATTTCTGTGTGTTATTAACACTAACATGATGCAATCCTAAAATACCTGCATTTTTCTCTGAAAGCCTAGGTAATGGGAGACAACAAGTGGTGAACCATGTTTCAAAGGTTTAAAAATCTAAAAGAGAAAACAAGATCTGAAGATTAGAATTCTTAGAAATGACACCAACAATTGTATGTGTGCTGTTCATATTAAACTGACAGCTGAAGCCAGCATACCTGTTGAGGTTCTGAATAATAGTGAAGTGGCCAATCAAGGAGCCAGCTGTGAAAAAAGCATACTGGGGTGGTGAAGTTTTCCATGAACTGTCTGACAAGTAGTGATTCTTTCCTCCCTGTTGCCTCAATGGACAGCCACTTCATCATTGAAGGCAATGGAAGAGCACAGAAGTTAATGGTGCGCAGATACCAAGAGTCTATTCTATTAAGAAGATAAAGGGTGAGGATAAGATAATTTTCCAGACCAGGTGATAAATCTATAACAATGACGAGTGTCATGTAACAATGTTTTGAATAAGACAGGTACGGACTGCGTTTCAAAATACTTCAAAGCATTTCAGAAGAGAGCTGAAAGTTAAATCTTAGGAATACCGGATGCATAATAATTTAATTTCTGCCTCCATCTTTCAACTTTCAAAAGCAAAAACAAAACAAATCATAAAAGGTGGAAAGTCATTGTTGTCAAATGCATCTGAGATCAATGATATTATATATGCCCTGACAAGTCCTTTTAGAGGCCACTTGCATCTACGTGACAAACTCAATGACACATGTCAGTCAGCTGGACACTGTGGCCTATTTCTTGCTATAATCATTCAATCAAATTTTGTCCACCAATAAACCCTTTTATTAACTCTAGAACTTGCGACCCAGTCTAAGGGCTACAATGCCCTGCGGCATGCTTTGCTGGGCTTGTCAATCTGGATCGTGGCGCTAGTGCTTAGCCTCAGGGTGTTTGTTCTGACTATAGAGACTCTGCCTTGGCTTTGGAGTGACACAACGCAGGCCCAGACTGACCACCTTGCAGACCAATGTCTTTCTTTAAACCCTCCCCTAACTCCATCCTTTCTTCATATTAATAATATTGGCAATGAGCCAATGGTCGGAGAAGGGGTCGTATTCACAAAGACATGTCATTTTCATATGGGTACCAATTTTATCACCCCTCGTCCCACAGATCATTCCCATTACAGATTTGCTCATAACCTGATGCAACTGCTTGGACGAAACCACCTCACATAGGGGTGTATTTACGTTTACGTTACAGAATCTCAGTGTAAACTGCAAGCTATCATCCCTGTGACCATGTGGACTTAGATTATTCTTATCAGATCAGACTGGCTCATGTTGACGGGGCAGCAGTGACTGCAAAGAAATATATACAAGTGATCTAATGATGGCACAGAGTGAGAGCACAAGAGAGCTATCTCATATATAAACTAATAGATACATAGGCTACTTTAGCTTTCATCCATAGCAATTATAGCTCACTTGTATTCTCAACAGCTTGATCGCTGGTCAATGCAAAACTTGTTGAGTGGGTCAAATGGTCAGGGGAGTCTGCGTTGGTATTCAATATGGTATAAACAAAGAGACTGCATGTATTTGATACTCTCTCACATCATAATATAATTTCTTTTGATTGTAGTTTCGGACCACTTGAGAGGACTTGAGTGAGCCATGTGGCCTTTGATTTCTGTTCTTCTCTTCCGTTCAAGGGAATTTCATCTTTTGGCTGGGAATTTCTCACTGTTCTATTAGGTAAAGTTTCCTTTACCTTGTGAAGGAGTGTCTATTGAACTGCACATACTTATTGTGGCAATAATTTGACAAACTGAGGCTGATAAACCCCACGTTTAAGTGACATGGTGAGAAATATCACAGCGTAATGAGGAGCCCCCACGAATAAACACGGGCATCGCATGCAGGGATTTGCTTTACCTGTTGTATAAATACATGGTTCGCAGTTCTTGAATTAAAATATTCACATTATCTTAGAAAAAATATCCGTTTTTCTTTGTAAACCTAGCAGTGTCTGATTCTCTACATGTATAAATACCTCTGATCTAATTTTACAGGGAAGACACCACTAAAACGTAGTCCCATAAGTGCAAAAAATATTGCTGGCATCCAATCTCTATCATTCAGGCAACAAGTGATATAATTATAGGATCAAAAAATATTTTACATGACTTAAAGCAGAGCTATCAAGACCTGAGCTACAGTAATATGATCGGAGCAATAAAGCACAACAACAAGGCCAGCATAACAATTGCATGATGAGAGCATGATGGCTATAGGCTAAAAACTACAGATGTTTTCTGTTCACTCATTCATGTCCTTCTCCCAGACAGCTTCTAATCATACAAGATGTTACACAGTCATAAGGCTCATACTCAGATGGTGGCACTTTCAATCTGGTACAACACTGTTTCCTCACTTCTTTCTTATACAAGTTGCAACGAATCATGATTATACATGTTGGGTTCACGCAAGTATGTGATGTGAGCGATGTATATTGTAATTGTATATACTGGGCCCATGCAAATGTGTGTTGTGAGCATACATGTGCTGACCCGTGGAAATACTGGGTCACCGAACGTGTCTGAGATACTCTCTAAGCATTTTGTACAGGATGGTTTTTAGTCAAATGTGTCACGTGTATGCGCACTACGTTATGGTTTTATGTGCATCGCGATAATAGTAGTGATGACTAGTATGTTCCAGGGAGTTTGAGATGTGCATTACGTCACGGTTAAATGTGTGACGATGGTGGCACTGAGAGCTTGTATGTTTGAGAGAGTTCGAGACAAGCTGATATCTAGATAAGGGCTCAGCCGGAGAGGAGAGGAGAGAAAGAGTGCAATGCAGTAAATGCCGTATGCGTCTGAGTTAGACAGCTGCCCTGAAGTTTGTATTGTTAGCAAGCACCTGCAATAAATTGTGCATCATTTCGACATTGAGGATTCCTGTTCTTATTTCTCCATTCTTGTGTGCACCTCGTCTGCATTCATAGCCTGATTACCACTTACAGCGTCACAACTAACACTCATTCACATTCAAAAGTTCGTGACACAAATAACTGATCTTGACCTTGGGCCCTTTATGCTGGTTAGTCTCACTGGGATGCTTCTTGGATGACCTGTGCACCAATATTCTCCACTTCCCACAGTTGTGTCTACAGCCTAGATCTTTGCAAAGGATTTTCACATCCATTGCACTGTCTGACCTGTGCAGCATTTTTTCTGCCTTCCTCACTCTCTTTTCCCTTTCACAGTCCCTTGGAGTATGGCAAGGCTGCTAGATCTTGCAATATGGCCATACCACTTTAGTTTCCTTTTTTGACTTAGAAGATCTTCAAATAGATTGATGTGTTGTTCTCTCTTTCTTGCTACCCTATTATACCTTCTCCATTTTCCTCTCTCTCTCTCTCAAGTCATCCTTCAGACTTCCCTCCCCTTATTATTGTCATCTGCTTATATATATATATTCTTTTATTTACCAAGATCCTGCATGTAAAGTTTTATTTCTGCAAAAGAACTTCATTTTCTTGTTGACCCTGAGGATAAAGCCACTATTCAAGCTAATCACGACATACATAGAACAGCTGCAATGAAAAAGAAATGTTTGCTCAAGAATTCAAATCCTCCTACCTTTCATCCCGGGAGAGGAACAGGCCCCATAGATTGTAGAATGAAGATGGCTGAGATACAGGGAAAATACAATGTGCACCTTTATGCCTCTTTCCAAATGGTAAAACAACTTGCTTTTCTGTTATCAAGGGCCGCACCTGATCCCAGTCATATCCTATCTGAAAATCTCGGAGTCCACTTAAGGATTCCACTGGTGGCACCAATCCAGAGAACTTTGCATATTTACTTGCACTAGGAATAAATCATAATACAAAATTTTGAAACATCTTATAAACTCTATGAGCACTAGATCTTTTACTTATCATTGCACACATGCACTCTTTCTCAGAAGATGAATGGTTTAACATACACTCATTTTATTTTAACTGAAAAATTTAGGTTCTTTGTAGCTTTGCAGAAAGGCCATATGTGGGTTTTAAACAGACAGTGACCCTGAAGACAGAATTTAGTAGATTCTTGTCAAAACTCACCTCACATGAAGCACAGTATTGCGCAGGAATGATTCCAAGATAATTTCTAACACCCAATATGAGAATGCAACAGTTACACATCGTACCAGTTGACTTGCAGCTAATTCTTCATTTGCATCCGACAATTTTCTGAGATAGAAAGCCAGCTGAAAGCACATGCATCGTAAATTCATCATTCCAAAATTCACATTTTGCTACATACTTAGAGTTGTACAAAGAAGGACTATTAATAAATAATATTCTTAGTTTGGTTAAGGTATTCTCATTTGGTCAGTGAGATGGATGTTTTAAGCTGACACAAATTCAATGTTTTAAAGAACAAATAATCCACCGGTAATGCCCTCTTAAACACCTCTTATAACAAAATAATTTTTGTTTGATTTTCTCACGGAAAACACAATTTAATTAATTATTTTCTAACTAATGCCATATATTTATGTATTAGTAAACATCACTGACAATTTTGATCATAACTTGACAGACAAAATATCTTACAATAAACAGCAACATGGGAGGAATATTCAATACAAAGCCAAGATATAAAAAATAAATGGGCAAAAACTTATTGTGTTTCAGAAAACAGCAAAAAAATGTTATATGAAAATACACTTTTTTGCGTCCATGTCAGGTGAATTCAAGAGTAAAGCAAATCATGAAAACTGGATTTTATTATGTATGGCTCACCCTGTCTCACCATTAATGAACAAATTTGTAATGGGTTTTCAAACTGATCAGAGTATGAAAATTAGGAGTGGTTCCTCTTTGGCCAGGCTGTAGCAAAATAAATTTGTCACAATTTTTTTTTTTTTTTTTTGGTTATATGAATGCTATGTTCACAATAATCCTTCTTCTCTAGCTATACTAATTTGCCTCACATTAATTTTTCATTGAAACCATTGTCTTCTGTCATATACACCTCTGATTTATGGCTCAATGACTCCACTTAGGAGCAACTTTGTGTATGTTAACTGGTCAATGATAAAAGTGTCTGTAATATTTTTTCTGTATTGCCTTTTGAACACAATGAGACATTCATAAATAAATCACATGCACAAATAAAATTTTTCATTTGTCTTCATAAATGCTAGATAAGATTTAGAGTGTATATAAGATTTGCATCTTGCACTGAACTAAGAATAGTGACACTAAATATATTTCTGCCATTCACATAATAACCATTACATGCTGATGATCCAATGAACTAAAAACTTTGGCTATGTCCATGAGTGGAAGGGCATTGACATAACAACATTCCTGTCATGAGACCAAGTCATTTCAGCCCAAAACTGTCTTACATTTGCCATTACCTCAAACAGCAGCATCGTCGTCATAATGGCAGCCATTCCAAAAAACACCATCATCGAGTTAACAAAATTATCATACATGCCAAAACGGACTGGGCTGTTGAATATTGATATCCATGAATGGAAAATGCACAGTGATTTGAGCAGTCCATTGTAGTCCCTATTGACAACAGAAATTAAAAGTCTCCATTTTATGAAGTTAATCTCAACCTCTCTTTGACAAATTAATTTAGGTGGTTAACTCCGTAATAATCTATGCATGGCACCTCTAACATTATAATTCTTTAAAAAATTCCCTCAATTTGACTAACTGTATAAATATATATAAATGCAACTTTCTACCTTTAGACAATATTTGGTTAATCTATAAAGTAGCATATCAATATGGTTATGGCTGATGTGCACCATCTGTAGGAGTATTCTAAGGTGATTTTTGTGTAAAAATACCTTACACAACAAAATGGGTGCAAAATGAGGAGGATAGTAGGAAGTTGGAACTTACTTCAAACGGTGTTTGCATTCAAGTTTTTCAGAATATACATCAAAAGTACTCAAGGACTTGCTGATGAAACATCCCCAGAATTCCCGAGAAGAAGACTGAATGACTGATATGTATGAGGGCTTCCTGAAATGTAAAGACCCATACTGATGAGACACAACTAACAAACTAGAATTCATGTGAACTTATTTAGCATACAAAATTAATAGTCTTGATCTCTCCCTAAAACTTGATTAACAATTTTGTAGCCAGTCAACCAAAAAAAACAAATTCTTCCAATGTAATTTAGGAGTTCAAAGTGGAGAGAACCAGATGATTTATTAAACATATTTAAATATACTTTGTACTGGCTTTTTATAGCATAATATCATAGCAAATTATTAAATGCTCAAGCATCTGCCGAGCAGCATGATGCAGTGGTGACAATTTATCATCATTCATAAACTGACATCTATATCTCTGCTGAAACAGACGATTTAAAATAATACATATACTAAATTATTTTAAAGAAAACAGAGTAATAAAAAGATCAAAAATTTTTTTTTTCCCAGTCGTCAAAGCATCTTTTTTGAAAGAAATGCTGGATAAACGCTGATTGTGAGGACTAAAGTCCTTCAGGAAGGATTATAGAGCAATACAGATTTATTAATCATGTCCAGTTGGCTGAACTTTTAATGGAGTGGGATCAGTCCCAATCTCTGTCTTGCTCAAGGAGACCAAACTGTGTGTGCATTACCTAGATGGGACATTTTCATCCAGCTGGAATTTCAGATGGGTGAAATAGATCTGGTCTAATACTTATTAATTTGATGCCCCCAAATTTCAGTCTGACCTAGATGCATTAGTCATAGTGAAGAAGAAACGAGGAGTTCAGGATGGAAGACCGAATAACATAGGACAAAAGGTACAGTAATCTTTTGTCTATAGCAATGGGACAGTCAGGTGAGGAACTAGAAAAGAGGGTAAGGGGTGGGGGAGGATGCGGGGAGGACGGGGGGAGGGAGGGAGGGAGGATTAATACCCAGCAAGTGATGACAGAGAGTGTAGATACCCCACAGTGGGACTGGGAAATATTTGTATGTAACTGCATAACCATAAAATTGCACTTACCAGCTCAGGTAAGGTATTTCATGAGGCGCATCATTTACCACTGTGATTTTGATTTCTTTGATGTCTCCCAAAATATCTGAATAAAAGAAAAATGCAGCTGGCATCACCTATTGCAGTACACGATAACTGGCTAATCACTGAGCCATTTCATGATTTTCCTGTCTTCTTATTCATTGCTCCAGGATGCGTGACAATTCAAAGATTGTTGTATATGAAGTGAAAGCTCACTAATATTGTGCTGGTGAATGTAGAAATAAAAAGCTGGCACTTTTCTTTACCTTTACTGATCAGTTTTATCATGTCCATACAAGTTATCTGAACTCCCCTTGCAATATTTCTTAATAATACTTTCTCGTTTTCTTTGAAAATTGAATTCATGAGAAAAAGTGAGACAACTGAACTTTGATGACAGTCAATAGTACTACAAAACAGACAAATGGAACAGTTCTTCAAATTAATGCCATTATATTAAAATACATTTTTTCTCTGACCCTGTCATTCCTGTTCAATATTGTCATAGAGATTCAGGTATTTTTCTATGTTGAGAGGTTGCTCAATGCTATTTAAAGAACAGCAGTATGATTCTCTGAATACATGAGCCACAAATATGATATATATTTTTATGTACATGTAGCCTACCTCACTTCAGTTTTGGTTATTTACATTTGCAAACCCTGAATTAGGCCAAGAAATATATGAATTGGTTTAAATTTGATAACAAAGACAAAAGTATTTCATTTTAATTGGTGCATTTTTAATAAAATGCCGACCATTTGAACTGGTTAGTACATTATAATTTATGTCTCCACATTTATAAAACTGAACAGCCCACCTCTGTTACAATCAAACTGTTTTACTCATATTTTTGTCATTCAACTTTTTTTTTTTTAATAAGAGAAAGACAAAGTCAATATAGACTAAAAAAGTGCTCCAAATGAAATATGCCTGTCAGCTCCACAAATTAATGCCATAAGAATCTAATACAATATAGGCCTATGCAAACATATAGTGAACTGGAGCTGAGAGTTTCCAAGGTATGACAATATTCTGAGTGCACATCTTTAATCAATTACTGCACAGAGAGGCGAAAAATATGGGAATGTATAGAAAAGAGTGTCATGATTTTCGTCAACAATGCACTTAGTTTCATATTTATTCAAAATTTCATGTTAAACTATAATTTGCAAAAATGCTGCCGAGTATGAAGCAAAATATTGCCAGAATTAGGAAAAATGTTTAGTTTGAACCTTAAATAGAGCTGTAAAATGCTGTCTTGGATTCGAGTAATCCCTAACACTACCATAAATGGCAGCACGGCCAGATCCAATACCTTATCGATCATCAAGCGTAAATACTTACATGGCGAATGATAGACAAAAATATTTGTAGCACCCCGTTCCAAGAAAAACTCTATACCCTTTCCCTTTTTCAAGTGAAGTGGTACAGAATCCCCATATGATCCCAACAGTTGAATTATTACCCTGCCTCGGCTGTCAAGGGATGCACCTTGTAAGTAGACAAGATTGCAATGTCTCACTTGAACTGCTGCTTATGTAACTGTATCTCAAATCTGTATTTTAAATGCCATTAGCTCAAAGCTGAAACAGAGCTGCAAGAGATATATCTGGGAAATTACTGGAAACTTATAATGCATCATAACTTGTCATTTGTCAGTTTTTATATCTAGAGAAGATGATTCAAAGAGCATGGCATGTGATATTCTTCAATAACTAGCATATATAGCTGTGGAAAAGAGAATGTACTTTAAGAAATGACAGCATTGTGTTTAAAGTTTTTGTCTCATCAAATGAATATATGCAAAATAAAATACTTTCACAGATAAAGTAGACAAGCAAATGACTAACACTGGAATTGAATCTGTTATTTAGATTATATACAAGAAATTCAAGAGAAAGATTTTCATTTTTCAGGGGGATATGCAGTTACAAATGCATCACAAGCTCACCAAATTTTAGTGAAGTCTTAACTTTGATGATATATTCACAGAAGAACATATCTGGCTCTGGGCGGGTTAATGGATAAACCACAGGCTGTTGAAAGACAGAAGGCAAACAGCGTATTTCTTTATTTCAAACATCACTGCAAGTGCAAGATGTCCACAAAACTAGTTTAGTTTATTTCAGGAAGGTTGAATTTACATAAACTATATAGAGTGCAGCCTCCTTTTAACAATAATATTGGATCCATCAAAATACTGCCATCATGTTTAAGGCACCTTCACTGCTGTGACTCCTTAGGAAATCCTTTGGATGCTAACCTTTTACGAACATTTTTGAACTTTTTGACTACATTTCGCCGTTACATCGATTCCGTGAACTGTCATGTTCAGACCTATCGCCGATAAATATATCGGCTCCCTGGGCAACTTTAGGAATCACCATTAAAATTGTTTTGTATGAGCGTATCATAGTTTCAAACACAGCTATGAGTTGATACAGAGACAAAGAACACTTCCTGCAATGAAATATTTTGAATACAGTCACCAAAATCTTGTTGAAGCGTCTATTTTCAATTGTGAATCAAAAGGGACAACGGGCAGGGAAAATTATCACGCACATCCCTTCCATGTCTGGAGTTTACAATTGTTCTGAAAGACTACTAAGCAGGCAATAGTATTTGTAGCATAAAATTTGAGTGACGATTACATATACTGTTAAGACTTAGAATTATAGCCAAACAAATGACCCCAAATATGCAAATAAAAAACAGAGATCTGGATCTAGTTCAGTTAGTATTTATGATGAAAAGAGTGTTAATAAGTCACCCGTCCTATTGACATTCATTCTAACTGCCAAATTTCCGTTCTTCTCTCTTTATTTTTATATTGACACTCTGTAATTTAAATTTATAAAATGCCTGAAATTGAGCAATTTGGTCTGATATGTTTCTCACAAGGCAGCGATTTTGAAATCTGGTCCAGATCCAAAAGTTAATTGAGTACCGTAGTCAAAGAGGAATGCCTCTCTGGGGTAGCAAGTAGCAAGCAAATACATACAGTGGACCCTTGGGTTACCAACGGCTCCGTTTATGAACAAAGTGGTTTACAAAAAATCTTTGCGAACAAATTTTACCTTGATTTACAAACAATGATTTGGTACGAACACACCCACTATCCATAACCCTGTAGAATATGTGCTCAGTTGCCCTTTCCCAAGTACACATGTATGTCAACGTAGTGTCCTATTTTGTGCTCTTTCTTGATGTGTTAGTGTTGTACATTTTTTAGCTGTATAAGTTTATTTCCTCCTCCACCAATCACTACATGTGTAAACAATAACGTACAATGGAATTTTTATTGAGTTTAGTGTGACAGGGTACTTGTTTCTAATTAAGAATATGTGTACATGCATTTGAATGTAAATATACATTCTTCATTTAAGTAAATACTTAAATTGTTAAAATATCATACATGTTTTCTGAGGTCTCAATTGATTAATTGTATTTACACTCATTTCAATGCTTTGGTTTATGAACAATTTGATTTATGAACAGAGTACCGGAACGGATTCTGTTTGTAACCTGAGGGTCCACTGTATATATAAAGTGCATAAGTAGAATGATGCTATGCTATTCTGCACCATAACATAACAAAGTCTATCTCTCTGCAGCATGTGGCCCTGACGGTGTAATGAAGACTGACATCATGATCACAGTCTGCCATCAGATGAATAATATTCTTCAACTGTATGTCCATATTGAGAGGGAAAAAATATCGGATACCAGGAATCATCACATATGAAACTTCCCGACTATGAGGCTTTGCAAATTTACCATGTTTTGATCAAGCTAGGACCAAGTTTTTCAACAACACTATGAAAATCCCACTTGCAATGTGATTGTGGGAGTAGCTAAATTTATGACATGCAGTGTATATTAAGCTGGTTTTTTTTTGTCACTGAATATGTTACATATATCATGTGGATAAACCTTGTGATGAGATTACATGAATTCAAATGTGTTATATAGATAACAGTGACAATTATTTGTGTTTGCCGTATTGGGCCTTATACTTTTCTTCTAAATAATTCCACGACAATGAACATTCAGTATCAAAAGTCCACTATCCAATCTACATGCAACACAGACATCATATCTGAATATATATTTATGGATACTGATGAATGAAAGAAATGTGAAACTTACGTCATGTCTAACATGAAGGCTTGCAACTACCATTGCAAGAATATATGCCAAGAGAAATAATGCACCAGCATACAAAGAAAATATATTATTTGACCGTGTAATATCAAAGCTAAAAGCTAAGATCTGCCAGATGCTGTCCTCCTCCCCAGACATCTTGGCCTGAATATTATGTAGTTTCCTGTCAAAACAGAGACAAACATAGGTCAAGCAGAACAATCTGTAGTAAAATGATTTTGATGAGAGATTTGCACATGTTAACTTGTGAATGAAATGTTGACATGTAATTTTTTTGAGATGCCACCGACAACATGATATAACCTACAAATTACATTGCCTTTATCTTTCGTGTTTTTGAATTATTTAAATATCCATCGAGAGTAAACTAAAGACACTTGAATAAAGCTCTATACTTCTGGCTATATTGCTACAAGGTGTCTTTGAATTTTACTGACCTTCAAGCTCTTTTGGATCAATAGGCTGTGCTGAAACAAAGTTCCACAACAAGAAGGTCATAAACCTTCCACTAAGGTGAAGAAATGATTATAAAAAGTAAACAACATAATCTCAATCACATTCTCATCTAATTATGTCTGATGTTAATTATGTCTGATATATTTGAGTTGTTTTAAAGGAAATCGATTATTTTTTTGCATCAGCTGTCACATTTTTTAAGAACAGTGCCTAATTATATGAATGTTAATGATGCGTTTCTTGAACATCTCTGCCAATTTAGACTCAGCTGTTGTGTCTACATCCACCCTCTACCCAGTATGGGTTAATATAAATTAAATACATGTATTTGATGACTAGTCGTGAGTGACTTTAGATCAGCACCCTAAATGGTTTGAATGTAGTTAGTCCCTGCCGAATTGAGCTAATGTAAAAGTCGTCCCAGTTCTTCTATTGTGAAAGGCAAACATTATTTTTAGTACTTATTAATACATATATATGTCGTTATTAACTGGACAAACTTACTGTGTTAGACTGCCTTGGATCCAACGACCTTAGCAACCATTTCAGGTTTTGAACTAGTTCAACTAATAACTTTGACCGGATTTGCCAGGTATGTTAATGTACATTTTGATTACAGTAGGATCTATATAAAGTCAACATTAAAAAAAAAAAAAGCAGTCGTATCCGTGGTAGATAACTGCAAAAATTTCTCACGTTCACAAAAAGTCCCTCTGTAACTTTATAATAACGTCATAATATATAGGCCTTTTTTTTTTTAAAGATAACATGCTTCTTTTTTTTAAAGATTAGATTATGCTGCCACGGAATGGAATAGACTTAGCCTATCAAAGTCGAAAAACTTGGTGTAGCTTTAGGATTTTGGACTCTGGGCTCGGGTGAGGACTCAGCGTTATCTAAAAATCAGTTACTGAAGTAGCCTAGTTCTTGGTCAGAACAAAGATTACTTAAGAATTCATATAGAATGGAGTGGAAAAGGCTGCCAATTTGGACATGTAGATGGGTGACAACTGAAAACTCACGGAGAGCTGGCAAGCTTTGCCGCGGTCCAACATGGTTACAAGCACGGCTGAGATAATCTTAATATTAAAAGATTCAAAAAGCCAGAGAATACAGAATCACCCAATTTGGCGTGGTGTGTCTCATAAGATTCAATTTCTTTCTTTCTTTCATTCTTTCTTTCTCTCTGTCTTTCTTTCTTTCTTTCCTTTCACTTTGGCCAGAGCCGTTGTTTTTTTTATCTGTATTTCTGTTGAATCCACCTCACAAGGAGAAGTTTTGCGTGCACTCACTCAAAAGTTGCTGATGGTGGTCGTGACTTATATGTTATCTTCTTGATACCTTAGAGATTATATCATTATGTCTGCTTTTCTCTCTCAGGCCCTCTCCGCGTACGCAAACCTACAAATCTCCACTTGCATATACGGGCAGGTCGTTTACAGTACTTTGTAACACTTACGTAACTCTCCCTCCTCTTCCTCTTCTCTCCTTTTCTTCTTCTCCATCATCCTGCTTTACAAATTGGGATCCGGTGATAACCACTGACAATGAACTACGCTCAGACTGCAAGGCTGCTATTTAACTTCATCGCACATGACGTAGTCTACCCTGAAAACCGTGCTTATAATTAAGCTCTGCACACATTGACAAGATAAGCACTGCAACACTCCGTCACGATAGGTGGACAGTTTCAAAGAGTTACCAAGGAGAGAGCGGTGATTACCCGATCATTGTTATTAAATACGTCTACATATTTATAAATTGGCAACAGAAATCCAGACTTTTCATTTGTGAACTACGGTTTCCTTTATGACAAAACGAACGAGTCTATACACAGTACTCACGAAATGTTTTGATGCACAAAAGAGTTACTGACTCCCATTCCATTCTCAGTAACTTTTTTGTGCAGTCGATGCAGATTTACTTCCAAGCAAGTTTTTAGAGAAATCGTTACTGGTAAAGGAAACATAGTGTGTTAGTGACTAGCCACTGCGGGGGCGGTGATACTGCGGTTGAGGATGTTCAAATTGACGGGAATTTTCAGTTATTTACCCTAAATTGCAATATATTGGGGAAACTGATGTGATAACAAGTCATTGTTCATTCCAACATGTCATGTATGTGACCAATATAACTGTATATTGAATCTACGCTCATGTTTATATAAAATATGACATGTCTGCTTCACCCCTTATCTGAAGCACAGGAATGATAATAATGATAAAACGAAAGGGTGGATAGTTAGCTAAGTAGCTAGCTAAATAGATAAAAAAAATAGACAGACAGACAGACAGACAGACAGACAGATAGATAGATAGATAGATAGATAGATAGATAGATAGATAGATAGA
>JBCEWB010151541.1:0-10674 GCA_039654565.1 Peronia peronii
CTATCTATCTATCTATCTATCTATCTATCTATCTATCTATCTATCTATCTATCTATCTATCTGTCTATCTACCTGTCACTGGGCTATCTTTTTGTCTACTTATTTATGAATTTTAAGACTTTGAGACGACCTCAATGAGGTCCAAAATATGATAGCCACATCTGTATCTTGTTTTCTCCTACGTTATCTGATCCTTGCTGCCTCACATTTAGAGAAGCTAATTAATGTATTCACTGCTTGCAAATTTTGCAGTCCTACGCTTATCACCAACAAAACCATTATTATGGCCCTCTCAGCCTGCTGATCCGGCTCACTGTGCATCAGCCAGCTGTAAATAGGACCGAGATTGAGACAAGGAGACACTCTCTCTCTATACCCTCCCCCTCCCCCGGCCCCCGTTTCCCATTTCTGTTACCTGCCCTGTTCTTTTTTAAAGCTTTCAATCCTGAGAAAGTAGGATTGTCTCGGCTTTTTTTAAGAAGTTGCCTGTTTTTGCTGAGAATTTTTGTGGGTAGAAATTTGGAATTTTTGCCCGGACAGCGGCACGCAGCGTATTCTTTCATCGATTTTGAACTGCCAAGGTTTCTGAGTAACGTACACACGGGATCTCCAAAATATATTCGCCCTTATCGGAGAAGGCTATACGTCGGACTTCCCTACCCAGACAAAGCCAGGGGACCGTCGAGTCACCGAAAAAAAAATGCTGGTTTTTCGACCTTTGTGTCCTTCCATCCCCCCGATGGGAAGGCCCGCGAGTCGAGCCTGGCAATGGCCAGAGCCCGCTACCTCACCGACGTCAGTTGCTTTCACCCTGAAGCAGACGCCGAACCACAGAGCCACTGCGCCCCCTCATTTTTACTTGTCCTCTGCCTGTCTTCTCTTACTGTAATATGACGTCACCTTTCCAGAATACCACAAATGGTGCGAAAAGATTCTTTGGTCAGAACATCTCTTTGCAGTTGAAACAAACGGAAATCCTGACGACTTGTGTCTGTGTGTGTGTGTGTGTGTAAGAGAGAGAAAGAGTTGGTGGAAAGAGGGAAAACGAGAAAGCAGTTCAACCAAAAACAAGTGGATGGTATATTCTCCTGTGGTTGAATAGAGAAAAGGCCTAGATCTACATGTTGTGAGCGAACAAGGAAAAAACAAAGGTGGAGAAGACTGAAATGCGTTGACAATCCATTTGCTGAAGAACCTTGTTAGTACTGTCCTTGCTGCCGATTTTTTTCTTTCTTTCCTTCTTTCTTTCTTTCTTTCCTTCTTTCTTTCTTCATTTATTCTTCAGATCCAAAAGGTGCCAGCGTAGCTGCTACAACTTTAGAGATACATTCTAATTTTCATTCAGAATTTCCACCTCACATGGAAACAGGGGAGAGATCTAGGATCAACATGCGGACTGACTCTCGTCAATCACTTGACAACTCACGCACCCATTTATTTCTTCATCCATATACGTAGAATCTTTTGATAGATGCCGCATTGCGTGGATCGGGGGAATGAGTCAAGAAGTAGCGATTAGAGTATGTATGTGCACGTAATCTGTTCTTGTCTTCACGTAACATTCAGTAACAGCCGATGCTGTGAATTGCTCGTGGCAAAGAAGAGGATGGCTGCCGAGTGGGCGGAGTTAAATATGTATGATTGACAGCAGCGTACTGAAATCGTGACTTCTTTGGAGTAGAACGTATAATAATATCTACGTCTTTTAGCACTTGAAACATGCCTTATAGGACATGTTGTACTGTTGTTCTCAGTGAAGTGGTTAAAAATATTTTTTGAGAAAAAAATTATGTTTGTGAAATCGACATCTCGTCGCTCTATAAAAGTAAGGTTTACATTCGAATTCATTATTCAATGTAGCATTGCTGCTATGAGTTTTGAAATTCTCATCATATCTATCGAAATACCGAGGACGTGCCGGACTGAAAAATGAGCTGTCTGAGATGTACCAGAATTCTCACAATGCTGTTGTTGGCGTGCGTTCTCCTATCTACAACATCTACAACAACAGCAGCCGGTGAGTTCTGGTTCTCCTTTTTAAATTTCTTTTAATCTGTTGTGTGAATGACTCGTGGTATTGTCTTTTTCTCCTCTACAAAATGCCTTCAAAGTCCCTCCCAGCAGTGATTCAGAAAATGGAGATAGTGATTTTTTAAATTTTATTTATTATTGTTATTTTTTTTTTTTTTTTTTTTTTGCATGATTTGACATTCTTTTATTTGCTCGTTTTACTAACAGGAAAGGATTTCATTATTGAAATCAACATTTAGACTTTGTACACAAGATCTCTTTAATATTGTAACCTAGTAAAGAAGAAATCAGTAAATATAATGTGTGTCTTCACTGGAGAAACTGCCTCGGGAAAGAATTTTGGCGTTCCAAGAGTATCTTTTGTTAACAAGATATTCGATTTTTTTATAAGATCAGAGGCACAGATTAAAAATGCCAATTCATTGAGATCAAAGAGACACTTGAAAGAAGACTGTTTGTATTTAGTCCATAGTGGTTTTAGCAGCGTTCACTCGAATGTGAATAATCTATAATCATGTACTAACAATGTTATTTCAGCGACATCTGTCAAGGAGCTCAACTATATGAGCATCATCAGTCAGGAATTCGATAGTCTGTTCGAACTTGAGGAGGATGAGCAATTTAATTTCCACTTAGAACTTTATTACATCCCAGCCAAAGTTCCTGCCTTGCCCTCAGTAGGTCCATCGATGCTTCTAATTCTCTTTAATACGTTTTCTGGTGTTAGTTTACAAACTGTGCTGAAAGATCGTCTGTTTGCAGTCACTATTCTTACTTCACATTTTAACCTGCCTATTTTTCACAAACTTCGTTAAATAGAAATGAGCTTAATTTTAAAGTGATTTATATTACTGATTCACTGTGAAACCTCTACGGCTGATTAGCGTCCTTTTGTAAGTGGGATGCAGGGAAAGCAGGAGTATTCATTTAAAGACTTCGCCTAGCACCATGTTTGATTCCCAAAGTATATTTATGGTATTGTGAGTGAAATTTAATAAAACAAAGCATTTGTAAGCAATTTTTTTAGGCATTTATTTATTTAATGATCCATTGCCCAAGGATTACGTTTCTAACATTAATGTAGAACATTGTGACTGTCGAATTGGTCACACAGCTGGTCCATAATACACGCATTGTGTTACTGTAAATAACAGTAAGACGGTGCTACCTGCCATCTGTTCCCACTGCCTGGTGGCTTAGTTTGGTGAAAATGACTGGCTAAAGGAGAAGCCTTTAACAGAACACCCTACTGTCTTATAGATTAGTACGGTGATACAGTAGCCAAGGGAGTGGCCCTTCTTGCCAGACGTCCCGCTGACTAATAAGAGTGATTGCAACTCGATCACCTCTCCCTTCCAGATGCAGTGATAGCCGCGTAGTCCCTGTCTGATTTACCAGGCTGTAAGGCAATGACTTCTCGTGCATTACAGTGGCTACAGCAACGTCGTGACATCCTTCGGTTTCCACAAGGCCCGCTGTGTCTTGGTGTCACCGAGCAGGCGGCGGTATAACTGGACTGGGGAACTGACTCTAGAACTCTGGTCGCAGGAAGAAAATCTCTTATGTAAAGCCCAAGTGGATGGGAATGCGCAGTCTGACAACCCAGTCATCTAGGACAAGCAACACGTCTGATGTAAAATCCACGAAGTCCTTAGAAATGCTGAATTGACTGGAAGTGAAAAAAAACATCTGGGTCCATGGACGCCCTGGCATCCAGCATATATACCCCGGCCATTGGATAATGGCTCGGCTGCATTGTAGACATCTTCGGGAGAAGGAAAGGCTACGGGAGTTCACCCAGAGATAAAATCCGGAGTTGAGATCTTGCGGTGATTAAACGTCAATCTCTGACCTCTTTCCCACAGCTCCTGCAGCCAGACCAGTGCCAAGTGCCGTGTCATACAGTCCGTGACAGTCCATAGGCGAGACCGTGAGGGGGATACTGATGCATGGGTGACACAGCATCTCCATATTTCTGGCCCAGGCTTCACTACTATAACGAAGAACCAACACAGGAGACAGCAGTTACCGGTTATAAGTCCATACGATTGGCGTCGAATAGAACGCCGCGTTGTCTTAGACGGTGTTTGGGATCACGAGTCCCACTGATCAGCCACCCCCCGCCACAAACTGGGCACGCCCCCCACCCCCTCCCCCCAAGCCAGTTAGGTGCTGAGTCGCAATGTCTGCATGTTTCAACAGGTGTTTGATTTCACATATTTAGGCATAACAGGAGACGGAGACATCACACCATACTCACTGCCGGCACCGACTGGACTTTGTGGTCACGAGATGCTCAGCTGTGAACACTATGGCAACCACAGCAACCACAGCTACCACAGCTACCACAGCTACCACAGCGCTGACTGGGACATTGATCAGTCCCTCCTGTGCAGCAACGTGAGGTCAGAACTCGAAAGCTAAAGGAGGAGACCCTGATCGCAAACAGGAATTTGAAACTGTTTGGGAAAAAACACTTATTCAAGACCTACCAGAAGAGGATGTCACAGTAAGGTCGAACACCACCAGCGATGCCGCCATCTCAGCCTTTGGCAAGAGAGAAAGAAAGAACCAGAACTTGATGCCAACCTTTCTAAAATAGAGCATTTCATCGAAGTCAAACGAAATGTTGCTAGCCGTTTAAGAAATCCTCCAGTGAGAAGACGCTCGCAGAATTAAGAGAAGCAACGTACTGAGGATCCTAAGATGATGTACCAGTGATTACTGGCTGTAATTGTGCGAGGACACCAAGCGTTCAGCTGACTGCGGAAATGTTCGTGGTATGTTTGATCGGATCAAGAAAGCTCTTGGATACTGCAGCAGTTGTTGATGTTATTGTTCATATTGCTATACTTGTTTGCCTGAGTTATTATTACAAATCTGTAAGCTTCATTCTGTAAATGTCATCTTTCATTCCTTACCAACTCAACATGATAAATATGAATTTTCGTTACAAATTAATGTGAACAATTTTCAAATACTTGTTCCACAGAAAAATACACTTCTTAATTTGGCACTGGTTTTCGGTCAAGTGGTCCGTCAAGAAATCCTGGTTATAACCGAGGGCTTGAATGGAAACATTAGAGTTCTTCGCTATAACATTACCAACACTGACAAGTTCAGGTATCCATAGTAATTATGTACATTCGAAGTGAAAAAAAAAAAAAGGTCAAATTTTCAAGTTTCTGAGAAAGCTAAAAGTTTAGTTTTAATGACTTTCTCTATTTCTGTCTGAGTCAGTCTAGATGTAAAATATCAAAAAGGCTTCATTTTATTGAGTTCATGAAACAATCGAATCTAAAAGCAACTACCGGTTTTATATGATAGTCCATCGATTCTTGATCATAATTATGTCACGTGGAGGTCACCGTTTTTAGGGGTGGGAGATCACTTAAGGAGTCAATGGGTGCAAAGAGGGTTAATACATGTGAAAAGGAAAATGCCTAAAAAAGTTGAAACACTGAGTGCTTTATCATATAATAAACATAGATGTATGAACTATGAAACTTGTAATTAATATCAATTATTTTAGTCGTAAGTTAAGTGATTTAGATAGTCCAAATCAAAAAGTAATCACCATTTTTCTCAAAATGCATAAACATCATAACTAAGAGTTTTTATATACAAACTCTTAATCTATACTGTCTTGTTTTGCTTTTAGCTGTGACACACATGTACATTTATATCGTTATCCCCAAAAGAATAAGAAGCCACATGTACAGATATATTTTCATAAGGGCACAAGTATAGTAATCTTCTTTTGAAAGATCAGGCTTTACCACCGGTCTTTTTATACACCATAATCCATTCACACAACAACCCAAAGTAAATGACTACTAGCAGAGCACAGATTACTGCTGTAACACGAGGGAGAAAGAGGAAGAGAGAAAGAGAGAGATATCAAATCCTGCAAAAGAACTTGTCGTACCGCATTCAACTAAGACTAAGCCTTGCAGGTTGGCAGTGATTTCAGCAGTGGATGTCTCTTTCATTGCGGGGGCAGGCACAAACTTTGGCTTAGGCTTCTTCCAGCATGCACCTACACCTCTTTTGGTCACCTGTTTGGCCACTGAAGTGTGCTAGCATGACGAGGACATCAATGTCACAGATAGTGACTATTATTCTGTGATATCCAGCTCTCACCACCTTTACTGTTTTGAGAATCGTACGGGTTTCGGCTGATTACTTTTTAACTGTTCAACTGTTCGGCCTGGCTGAAGAGTAAACTTCTCAATTGTTCTTCGAAAAGGGCTGTTTTTGAGGCTGTATGAGCGCTTTTGGCTCGTTGGTGTCTTGATTCAGTGCTGAGTATAGTGATCAAACATATCTACTTTTGAGTGCTCTTTGTCCACATGCCAAAAGGTATTTCACACCACCATATCAGCATGAGGTTTATCCAAGTTTTGAATGAGCGCCATGCCATCAAATAGTATTGCCGTTTTAGCAGGCCATGACGGTTGCGGAAGACAAGGCTGTGCAGAAGTGTCCTCATTGATTTGTCCTAGGATGTAGTTGTCCCTAATATTCATGGTTCCACCGGCACTAGCGAGGTACTTCGCACTCCGGACAATTCATGCTGCAAACGTATCCCCAAGTCAATCATTCTGCCATTCTCAGCAGCAACAAGCAGTCTCTTAAACAGACTCCTGTTAACTTTCAAACAGATCTTTTTTTTTTTTCTTTTAGATATTTTTTTTCTTGCTCCAGAGAACGTTTTCGAAATAATAATTATTTCGAAAACGTTCTCTGGAGCAAGAAAAAAATTATCTAAAAGAAAAAAAAAAAAAGACCTGTTTAAAAGTTAACAGGAGTCTGTTTAAGAGAAATTTTTCGAATTCTAGAAAATACGTTTTTCGTTTCAGTTTGAAATCTTTCAATGACGAAGAGCTTGACCAGCTCATGTCCCTTTTCTTCTGCCTCCTGGGGCTCTTTTTGGACATAATCTGGGGTAACATTGCTGGTGGAGATGATTCAGAGCACTGAAAGCCTCAAACTGAAGGTGTATGGCCAAAACGTCATTCTGTCACTAAACGTGAGGCACCACTTGTTTTTTGCTGAATCCTTTCTGTTAAACTTATAAGTCTCACAGAGCTTTTCAGCTTCATTTATGTGCTCTAAAGCCAAATTAGGTGAGATTTTATTGAAAAGTAATGAGGTTTCTTTCATAACAAAGGTGCCATCCGCAAACCCCTCGTAAACCTCCGGTGCTCTTTCCTGCAGCTGAATCATATCCTCTGTAGAGTTTCCTCATTCCTTTTATCTTTTCCATGACACTTTACTCTGTCTTTCTTCTGACAGAATAAAGCTCTTTTCCAATTCCGTATTGTTTTCACACAAACTCTTAGCTCTGTGCAAGAAATAATGGATATTTCATAGCGGGAGAAATATACATTCAAATTGTCCGGTCGCTTTTTAAAACATTGTGAGCATGTGTGCTTCCATACTTTTAGATGGTTCAGGTCTATAGACAGTCACCGAGGTGCTAAGTGCGAGGCGATATTGTCTGCTTTTAAATTATTGTTACAAATGTACACAATAGTGGAATAGGCATACTGTGTTATTGATGATCCACTATACTAAAGAAATTATTTTTTGTAAACTTCAAAACCTTATATGTAATTATAACGTTTCAATTTTTTAAAAATTGTTTTTCACTGTTTCGAAATAGTGTAAGCATACTGAGTCATCCATCGATCGACAGATCATGACTTTCAAGTGATCCTTGTCGGGTGCTCGCTGTGCTGTGGTATAATGTAAGTCGATTTTACCACGGTGCCCGAATTCAGTGGGTAATTCGGTAAGTATGGGGCGCCGGCAGCGTCACTTGAGAGAAATATTTTGGTCTATTTTTAATTGGGCCCCACGGGGCCTACTACCCCTAAGAGAAGTGATCTCCACATCAAGGATGATGTTGAACTAACAAAGAACATATTCCAGGGATGGTCGCTTTTAGATTTGACATGACCACGAACATATAAAGAAAAAAGAAATCAACATCTAGACTAAGTGTTTGTTTCTAAGGCTTCCATGTCCATATTTCTGTTCTCATCAACAGTAGAGATTTGCAAAGGTATTTTCTTCAACTTTTTTTTTCTTCTTAAGCCTTTCAATCCAGGGATAGCAGGATTATCTCGGCTTAAAGAAGCTGCCTTATTTTGGTGAGAGTTTTTGTAGAATTCAGAAATTTGTCCGGACAGTGGCACGCTTTCATCAATTTTGAACTGCCAAGGGTTTTTTAACCTGCATAATGTACATACGGGACCTCCGAAATATATTCGCCCTTATTCGAGAAGACTAGACGTTGGAACAAGCAAGGAAACTGTTGAATAACTGAAAAAAATGCAGGTTTTTCGATCTTCGTGTCCTTCCATCCCCTAATGGGAGGACCTGAGAGTCGTGCAGAACCCACAACCTCTCCGACGTGAGCTATTTTCTCCCTGAAACAGACGCTAGACCACACAGCCACTGCCGTCACCCCCACGCCCTTCTTTACTTGTTATTTAAGAGACATCATAGGAAATTTCTGTAGATGTTTTTTCTTTCATTGGGACTGTTTTATACGCTAAATTTAAGATTTGTTTACAAGAGTCAATGTCATCTTTGTTGTTGTTGTTGTTGTTGTTACTCCTAGTGAAGAAAAAAAAAGAAAATAGAAAAAAGAAAGAGAAAAAAAAAACAAGAAATTCATGGGAAGAGGGATTACAAGGACCTGTTAATGCTGGATGAGAAATGACAAACACTTAGAAAAAGGTATCGATATCAGATGGCGCTGCATGCAAATTTAAATTATTATATGGGCTATGAGAAAACTGCACAAAACAGAAGTAAAAGGAGTACAGAAATTGTTAAATTAGGGTATTACTGCTTAAAGAGGGGAGGGATGGGAGGGGCGTTCTGAATTATGGTTTTTACTCCAAGAATGCTATTTCTTTTTTATCGTTATTGCTGTTGTTGTCGCTGTTGTTGTTGTTATTGCTGTTGTTGTTGCTGTTGTTGTTATTGTTGTTGTTGTTGTTGTTGTTGTTGTTGTTGTTGTTGTTGTTGTTGTTGTTGTTGCAGTTGTTGTTGTTGTTGTTGATGTTGATGCTGTTGTTGTTTCTTTTATAAGCCTGCCTTTTCTGAACATATAAATGGTATTGATTAAACCAAATGTTACTTTAAGAAAAAGTGTTTGGTGCTCTGAACGCGAGATTCTATCGAACGCACAATTCGGATCAAACAGCCTCCCGAGTTTACTATTCGTTATCGACTTTGTAAAATACCGTCAAACATAGTAAGTTTCTTTGGGGGGGGGGGGGGGGGCTTTTTTCAAGTAGAATCAGAGAGCTTTATACAACAATATTGTGGACCTATTTACTGATGAATCCATTCAGCGGATTTCGAGTCCTTGAGCCTAAAATGAATAGGATTTGTTGCAGATTTATCTATACTATAAATCTCAACATTATTGCATAAAGACCTGTATTTCTACTATACTATTCAGCCGAAACAAGTTTACCATGTTTAATTTATTCAAAAAATGCGATTTTAATTGAACCGTAAACTTGCCAGAGTGTTTGATTGAATCGTAAGTTCAATAGACTGACGCGTTCAAACACCAAAACACGTTATTTTTTAGTAACATTTACTTTAATCCTCCAAAATAACAACAGCATAGTGGGACGCTTGCCATATTTTAGGTCGCAGGGCAGGATCTGTCTTATCTATGTTTAAAAAAACTCCGTGGGTTCTCTTCTAGCAGTATAGATATTTGTATTCCTAAAGCAAGAACAGCAGTGATCTGAGGACTTTGGGGAATGCCTGACTGGAAGTAAGGCTGCTTAGATCTAAATCTCACTAAGAGATGTTATCTGCACAAATCAACGACATTAAATTCTCTATAATTATTTATAACCCGGCCGAAATCGTCCATAAAACCACCTGGCGGCCCAAGCTGACATTTTCTGTTTCATTGTTTGCTTGCTTCTTTGTTCAAAATGTTAATATGAATGTGTGTATGTGTATGTGTGTGTGTGTCTGTGTGCGTGTGTGTTTGTGTGTTTGTGCATGTGTGCAGGTGGATCGTGTTTAGCAGAAATTAAAAAATACAAAAAAGAAAACAAAACAAACCGATTTTTAAAAGAAACAGGAAAAAAGAGGGGATTTTTTTTAAATAAAAGAAAAAACAGAAAAGAAAAAAGAATGAAAGAAAGAAAGAAAGAAAGAAAAACAGTGCAAAAATAACAAGATGGGTGAGAGGTTCATAATCCGATGGTGACGAATGAAAGGAAAAGAAAAACACATTTATATTATATACTATATATGGTTTGTTGGTTGATTAGTTGTCTGACTCACTCTGTGAACAGCCTGGACAGCGAGGGTTGCATAGATTTCAGCGCTCTACTAAATCTCACACCTCAAGATCTGGAACAACTGAAAGGATGTGAAGAGACCTATTCTGAAATTGAACCCAATGTTTTCTTTGGTCTGTGGCAAGACTGCAGGGATCAAGATAATGAAGTGTGTTGTACTATTTGACTTTCATTCTATCTCTCTCTCTCTCTCTCTATCTCTATCTCTCTGTCTGATCTATCTATCTGTCTGTCTGTCTATCTATCTATCTATCTATCTATCTATCTATCTATCTATCTATCTATCTATCTA
>JBCEWB010151552.1:0-10674 GCA_039654565.1 Peronia peronii
TTGAAATGCGATAATATAAAGTTAACTGATCTTGCTGGCCAAATTTTCGAGCCCGCTTGGCTCTTCGTCGGGGCAATCAAAATCATCATCATCATTTTACGAAAGATGTCTTAAAATTAAGACGACTGTCTACCGGTAACTAATCAACTACACCAAAAAAGTTGAAAAACAATATGAAGAAGTTTGAATTGAGTCAATAAAATGAACTGATATCGCTAGCCAAATTTTCGAGCCCGCTTGGCTCTTCGTCGGGGCAATAATGAAAACACATCCATCAGCATCATCATCATCATCAAAATATTAATGTCTTGTTTGGAGCAGACATTGACCGTTATGGTTCTCCACCCCTCTCTTTTACTGGAGATCCCCATGAAGGAGTTGGTGTTATTCATTGTGCTGTTAGTTGCCCAGATGTTCAGCCTATTTTTGGATGTTGTGCGTTGGCGGCCTCGACGTTTCTTCCCTTCTACTTTTCCTGTCATACTAAGTTGTCCAACCCTCTTTTTCTGAATACATCTCCATGAATTTCATAATATGCTACCTTCTTATCATCTCAATGAAGCATCTTTTCATGTTTGCCATTTCCAACACTTTATGGTTCGTGTTCTCTTCTATCCATGATATTTTCAATATCCTTCTTATGAACCGCATTTTGAACAATGCATAAGGAAGAGAGCACTCACGTTTCTTCTTGACATTTGAACGATTGATCTCTCTCTCCCCCCTCTCTCTCTCTCCCTCTCTCTCTCTCTTCACACACAAATACAAAGACACACACACACACACATACGTGCATACAAATGTTAAATTATTACGATAAGGATGAAACAATTTCCTTACATCATCAATCTTTAGGAATTTTTCATGATGATCTTTTCCAGCAAAGATCTCCAAAGTGATTTTTTTCCTGTCTATACAGTGCGTGCTCAGCACATCTGGCATCTGGCAAACGGAAGTAACAGAACTAATCAAAAACAAAATTCCACTATTGCAAGGCCCCTTCATTAACTGGTGAACTTCTTCTATCACAAAATTCTGCTCTATCCTACCGACAAAAGTCGAGTTATTCTTTCTTTTGCATGTACAGGTTCACCAATAGATTTAACGAATGTGTCTATTATAACATGCTATATATCAATAATACGGAGCAAAAGAAAAATATCTAGTCTGCTTCGTTATGAAAAAGACAATAATTGTTCCTGAACAAGAGGTAATTACACATATGAAGTGCATTCTTATATATGTTTTGCGCCCAGGACAAATGAGCCCAAAGTCACGCCAGGTGATTTCGAGCTATGGCGGTTTCTAACTGTTTTCCGACTGACACACCAAATTTTTTTCTTTCTTTTTTTTTTCAAAAAACAAAGATGTTACCCTTTTTTAAGCTGAAAAAAAAAATTTAAAAATTTTGGAATGTATTTTGGTATCTGAGTCGGAAAATAGGCAAAAACTATCGTAACTCGAGATTTGCCAGGCACGACTTCCGACTCATTTGTCCTGGGCACAAGACATAAATCTTATCAAGAAAATCGAGTACAGCGGTGAAATATTAAACCGAAAGCCAACTTCAATACAGACCCACGAATGAAAAGATCTAGACAGGTTTCTGTAGTTTGGATAATTACGTTTTAGGTCATGGAAAAGAGTGATGTAATACCCAAGGTAAGGCGGGGGAGTAAAGACGTCAGCAGATGTGATGTTGATTTGAACATTGGTCAGACTAACTGGTCTGACCATCACGTGATTTCTGATGACGTCAGTCTCCCCATTTCCGTTCACTCAAAAAACTTTAACATAAGTAAAGGAACAATGCAAACTGGTGATTCTCCTTCGAAGATTCACTTAATTAAGTTAAATTACCAGTAAGAATAGTAAAACCAGTAATTATCCAGAATTAGTAATTAAAAGACAGGATTTTGTAAGATAGGAGTTGTCGTTTTTTTCTTTCTTTTCAAAAGTGAAGACAAATTTTTTTTCAAAAGTGAAGACATGTTTTTATTTTTTAATTTAAAAAAATGTTTTTTCTTCAAAAGTGAAGACAGGATTCTTTAAGACAAGTTTTCCTTTTTTTTTTTTAAACAAGGAACCATCGACATAACCTCCACGTATATAGAAAATAACGTAAGAATTAGTAGAAGTCTAGTAGCAGTAATAACTGCATTAACGATAGAAGTGCATTCCTAGTAATCTAGTAGAAGAAATAGCGTTTAGTATAGGGCTTGTAGTCACAGTTGTATCGGCAACAGTAGTAGTAAAACTGGCAGCATTGCAGTGTAATATGACAGCAGACATAATACTACCAGTGGTAGAAGTAGTAATGTAGTACAAAATAGTTGTAATGTTAGCAGAAGGAGTAGATGTAGTCCTAATGATGGTACCAGTTGGAGTAATATGATACGCGACACGATGAAATCAGGCGCTCGTCAAACTGAGGCGACCGGAGAAATCACGATTTTTTCAACAGTGAATGAAATTTTAACACATTTATTTGTTTTTCTTCACAGAACCCTTCTATATCAATCTAAAAATTCATTTCAGAGTTAAATTTGCTGAAATAGATTGAGCAAAAACCAAAAAATTGTAATTCAGTAGCATGGCCTAATAAGGAATAATGAGGATTAACAAAAGTGATCGGTCATTTTCTCACTAAATTCAGCTGCAAAAATAGGATAACCCCATCATCTTCAATTGCCAACATCCTGACTTGTACTTAAAGTAAAACAAAAATTCTTTCACACACAGAAAGGGAAATGAATAACCTTCACAGTGATAGCAATAACTCCATGTGCTTAAAATTTGAGGAGAGCCTGATTTCATAGTGTCGCATCTCATATTTAATAGTGGCTGTAGTTGCTCGCACTGGTAGCAATAGTAATAGTTTTAGTAGCTGTAATGATAGAATGGCGGTTACTGTGGTTTTATTAGAATTGGAACTGACACTCGTGGTGGTAGTAACAGTATTAGTATATGTTTGTTTGTGTTGTGTTGGGGTTTAACGACACATCAGCACGATCAAAGCTATATTGTGCCAAACACGGTAAGATACGTTTACACGTCAAGAAGACGAGAGGAAAGAAAGCGGGACAGAAGCAAGGAGAGTGAGAAGGAGAGTGAGAAGAGATGCCACCCTTGGAACGTCAAGGATGGCATTTCATGAGAGATATATTACCGATGGTGGGCTTCCACCGCCTGCAGGTGGGAGCAGAGAACCTACTTATAAAGCCCGGGCCCTGCTGAGGAATTAATACATGTAGTAGTAATGGTAGTAGTAGTAAGAAAAGTAACAGTAATTGTAGTTGTAGTAGTAGTAGTGGTGCTAGCAGTATTAATAACAGTATTTATAGTAATATTAGAAGTAACAGAAGTAGTGGTAATAATAGAACAGTAATGATAGCAGTAATAAAGTAGCAATAGTAGAAGTAGTAGTAGTAATAGTAGTAGTAGTAGTAGTAGTAGTAGTAGTAGTAGTAGTAGTAGTAGTAGTAGTAGTAGTAGTAGTAGAAGTAGTAGTAGTGGTAATGGTAGCAGCAGTAACGATAGCATAAAGGTAGTAGCAGTTTTGTAATAATAGAAGTAGTGCTAGCAGCAGTAGTCCTAGTAGTAAAAATAGCAATAAGAGCAGAGCTTTTAGTAATAACAGTAGTAGAGATGGAAATAATCATGGTAATCGCAGCGGCAGTGAGACGAGTATTGACACAAGGCGATCAGACTGAGAAAAAACATCAACGGAAATATAAACATATTTTTTCCTAAACCCATCCCGGCAAATTGTAATGGGCCTGAGAAAGTTATCGTCTGATTGCTCAGACGCAATCTCGATCGAAATTTTTATGAATCAAATGAAACTGCTTATGACTTAATGAAGCCAATATTCATGACGCTAAATTACCAAGTTTTTTTTTCGGCATTATGAGAAAGGAAAATTCACGATCCCCCCCCCCCCCCCTTTTTTTTTATTAAAAAAAAAATAACTTGTAGCCAGACTGCGCGAGATCTAGACGTCTACGTCACTTCCTGTGAATTTTGTTGACACGCCATTGAGTGATTATAAGGAGTGGATAATATGATGCGCGACACGATGACATCGGGCGCTCGTCAAACTGAGGCGACCGGAGAAATCACGATTTTTTTCAACAGTGAATGAAGTTTTAACACATTTATTTATTTTCCTTCACAGAACCCTTCTATATCAATCTAAAAATTCATTTCAGAGTTAGAGTTGCTGAAATAGATTGAGTAAAAGCCAAAAAATTGTATTTCAGTCGCATGGCCTAATAAGGAATAATAAGGATTAACAAAAGTGATCGGCCATTTTCTCACTAAATTCAGCTGCAACAATAGGGTAACCCCATCGTCTTCAATTGCCAACATCCCGACTTGTACTTAAGGTAAAACAAAAATTCTCTCACACACAGAAAGGGAAATGAATAACCTTCACAGTGATAGCAATAACTCCATATGCTTAAAATTTGAGGAGAGCCTGATTTTAACGTGCCGCATCTCATATGCGTAAATGGTCAACGATAGATATGGTCAACTTATATCATCAAAGAGCATAAGGTAATAAATAGGCTTTCCTTACTACTTTCACTAATCAGTTTTGAAAGGGTTAACTCTGTTATCACAATAAAGTATTACTTGCATAATTCTCACATTCATCGATACATAGGGATCAGTCGTGTACTGCAGTGCACCTTATGAATAATGGCATTGATTACTGCTGTCTAGATCTCTAAACGAACAGGTTTGTCGATCGACTATGGCTGCCATAAATTTTGTACTGAAGATTTTCCAAGAAATTAATGTTTCTGAGTAAAACATATTAAGGGATTTGTGTGTCGAATCCCAACATGACATTTGAAGTCAAAGATCTGTATGGTAAAAAGTACACGCTGATGTTGAAGAAAATCCTCATTATCGAAAACACGGCCAGAGACTCTTTTATTTCAGTGTAAGACCTCTGGCTAAATAGCGTCATCTTAAAATAAGACAGGATAAGATGAGATAAGACAAGGCAATTTTAGACAAGATAAGATTAGAAAACAATGTGCTATTATAAATATAGGGCTCAAACAAGCGGAAGATATCTCATCCTTCTTCCCTCTCCCTTTTATTTCTTTTTATTCTTAGCCCTTAACTCCGTCTATGGTCATTTTGGTCCCTCCCCTCCCCCACCCCTACCCCCCTAGACGAGCTGTATTGTCTTCTACAGTCATCGCAGTTGCAGACCAGGATCTGGGTTTTCACAAATGAGATGCCACGCGATGAAATCAATGAAAATTTTAAGCACATGGAATTATCGCTATCACTGTGAAGGTTATTCATTTCCCTTTCTGTGTGTGAAAGAATTTGTGTTTATCTTAAGTACAAGTCGGGATATTGGCAAATTGAAGACGATGGGAGTGATCTGTTGTTGCAGCTGAATTTAGTAAGAAAATGGCCAATCACTTTTGTTAATCCTTATTATTCCTTATCAGGCCATGCTACTGAATTACAATTTTTTGGGCTTTTACTCAATCTGTTTCAGCAAATTTAACTCTGAAATGCATTTTTAGAGTGATATAGAAGGGTTCTGTGAAGAAAAACAAATAAATGTGTTAAAACTTCATTCACTGTTGAAAAAATCGTGATTTCTCCAGTCGCCTCAGTTTGACGAGCGCCTGATTTCATCGTGTCGCGTATCTCAAATATTTTCTGCTCTTGGATGTTGTCTGTCTGTCTTTCCTTCTGCTCGCTTCTCTTTTACTTCTTATCTACTAGGAGAATGTGCCCACTGGTAACTAGCGCAGGCAATGATTTGTTTGTAACATCAGCTGTTCCTATTGTAACGTGATCTGTCCAGCATTCAAATGTCCTTCTCAATAAAGTGGCAATTGATGTAACGTCACACGTTTCTCAAAAATGGCATGACTGTAAGCTTTTCGGTTTAATAATATTCTAAATGGTCCTATTGCTATAGTGATTATTATATTCAATGTGTATCCTACATGACGTTCATAAGTAACTGATTAATTTACTCGTGAAGAATGTATCTGATTTTAATCAAAATTTTCTCAGTTGACTATAAGCAAGCAGATGGTCCACGGATCGTCATGCCAACGAAAGAGAGAAGTCACATTATACTTAAAATAGACCTACCTACGTCAGTCAATATAACAGGATAAATGCGTGCTGACACTGTGTTTGTTCAGTTTTTTCTATGTTCTTAGGTTCTAAAGAGGATCATATCACAAATGTTCTTGCCATTTCTTAAGAAGGACCAACATGCCTACCAGGCAACCACATTTTAGTATTATAATGTCAGATACTGTGAATTGCAAAGCCAAGGAAAGACACACTGCAGCGACTCCGTGACAGCCACCACACTCGGAACCCTTGACAGGTTCTGAGGCTGACAGAGGCCTATACTAAAAAAATTCCGTAAATTTAAAGTAGTAGGAGTACTGTGGTCATTTCATCAAGCAGCCGTGGTCCCAGGCTGTCCTGGAAATCAAGCAAGTTGATCATTGTCCCTTCTCCTCCCCCCCCCCTTACCCTTTCTTTCTCTCTCTCTCTCCCTCTCTTTTATCTCTTCCTCATTAGAGCTTCACAGCTCTTCCATCGGAGCTGATCTTTAATTCATGCAGTTTCTCTATAATCTTTTCACAACAAATTACGCGCCGGTATCTGCTTCAATTTTGATTTTTTTCCCCCGTTTTTGTTTTTGCCTGAGTTATTTGATGTGTAATTGAAATGAGACAAACTGTCCCGTCATTTTCCGCCCTCCAACAAGGTCATTTGCGTTTTTCTCATTCACACTCGTTATCGAGTTATCAGAATCTCATGAACTACTGCGTGTCCTTCATAATTCCAATGATTTCGTTTTCAGCATTCAGCCCGAGGTTAAGATATGGTACGATGTTAGATGCCACTGTCTCTTCCAACTTAGTACCTCTACATGAATGAGAAGAAACAACAAATAAATATGCAGAATTTAATACTCTAAAATTGATAAAACCCCATCGGGATCGCTAAATTATCGAACCGTTCTGATACTGTCTCATCGTTACATTTATCATCACCCAGCGTCATTCCAGATTTACATTCCTACGATTTCATTCCGCGTGTAAACTTCGTTTCTTCTCAAACTGTGTTTCAAAGATCTCTGCAAGGAAATATATGACCCATCCCTCACCCTCTATCATTGTGGATTCCGTCCAGAACTCTCTCTTGCATACTACGTACACATCATGACACTGCTATTTGGCTGGAGTGGATTTGCTTATTATTATTACGACGTTATTATGTTGCTTAGTTCTGGAATGTTTCCACTGTTATTGTGATGCATTGCTTTTCTCCCGTGCAGAAAGTCATGTTTGAATACATGGTCAGGCATTGCCACGTTGTTTAAAAAAAAAAAAGAAAAAACCTTTCTGAATGTTATTAAAATCCATTAATAATGTACTAAGAGTCTCCAATCAATTACTCGTCTGTGGTTGAGATCCGTCCACTTTGATCTCAGAACATTTGTTTTTCCGCCGTGTGGGACCGCAATATTGAATACCGGGTCAAGAAATTGCAGGCATCTTGTTTCTTTGATTGTTAGGAAAATCCACGTATATAAAAACAAACTGGTACTCTTGATAAAATCACATACTCGACGTGTGTCATGAAACCCTAGTGAGACCATCAAAAAAAAAGATCAATCCTTTCATCGTTTAATTGAGATCTCGAGTGAAAATCAGAGAGCATCTCTGCCGGCTCGGAGACCCACCGGAAATTGTCACACGTAAAGCCACAGACTTTCATCTGATCTGAGGTACCGTTGAACTGGGGCGTCTCGAGCTTAGCGCTTGGACCTTGCTTATTAGTGCAGAGATGTGACGATGTCGTGGTTCTTACGGGTCATCTGCGATTTCCATGACTTCATGGCTTTCAACAAGAAACTTGCAGTCCTTGGTAGGACAACAGTACGCCACCTCGAATCTCTTCACGGCTTACACTGTAAAAATTGTTCATGTAAAAATACGGCCAAACGGTGACACCCAAAAATGCCAAAGTTATGCCGTAAAATTACAGCAAAGAGTTGTTTTTGCTGTAAAATGCTTTTTATGCTATCATGTCAAAATTCCACAAAAATTTGGTAGAAATTAAAAAAGCTAAAAAAAAAGCTAAAAAAAAAAAAAAAGCTAAACATGTGCCGTAAAATTACAGCAAAAAATATTGCTGTAAATTACACGGTAATCAATGATAAATTCACGGCAAAATGGCTCTAAATTTACAGTCAATTTTTACAGTGTATCTAAATTGCAATTACAAGTATCACAGGCCAAACAAGAAATCGGGGATAAAAGTGCATGATATAGGCATCTGCTCTCGAGGAAAAGGAATTGAGTTCAAGTTCCAAGGGGTGAGAAATTTGGAAAGAACAAATTGAAGATTCTAGAATGATCAGTACACAAGTATGCTGTGAGAGAATGTACCATGAACAGAAAAACGGTTCCTTTTTGAGGTCATAATAATGTCCGATTCTAGTTACTCAAGTTTTACAGTTCTATGGTTTTTGGATGTTTGTGTCTTAAATTTTGATTGCTCATCTTTCATTGATTTTCTTTTCTTTTCTTTGATTTCTTTCTCTTTTCTTCCTTTTTTTTTCATTTGAGTGTTTTCCACCTTGTCTCAAAATGTATAGATGTGCCTCAGGTAATTTTCCACTAGGGACTTCAATTCGTGACGTTTGGAGATTTTTCAGTTCTGACTTCAAAGAATGAGATTCATGAGCAGAGATGAGAGAATTCTTTTTAGTATAAAATCGATAGTGATCGTGACATATAGATGGGCGGACAAAGTGCTTGTTAAAAGATTGGTGTGCGGACCAGAAGTTTGAATAATAATAAATATATCTATATCTATATCTGTCAGACTAGTACGCCTTTCTAACATGTATACATATAACATCTGACAAAATATGGAAATAATAACATTAAGATACAAAGATTTAAAAGAACTGACAAGATAAATTACGTATATAACAATAGAGTCTATAACTACTTACACCACTGTCCTGAAAGCCACTATCATCAAAGAAGCCAAAAAACATTCCGTCGTCTTGTTGAACTTGGTCCTCCTGTGGTGCTGCATTATGGAAACCGGCTGAAAACGACTCTGTGGGTGAGCTTGGGCCGTCACTCAGAGGGGAGTCGGCGAAATCTCTGAGCGGGACATCAGAAAAGCCTCCGGAGAGAGAGTATTTGTCTGGATAGAGCAGAGAATTTGGATCGTCCAGCGGCTCAGGGAAGCTGACCATGGGCTGGCTACTAAAAGAACCGTGTGCTGAAGATGGGAAGGAATAGTCATTGAATGACGTGGATGGCGACTTGGGGTTCTTTTCTGCTGGATTTGAGAACCACTCTACTTCTGGTAGGCTGTCTTGTGGACGATCTTTTTGCAAATGTGGATTGTAAGAATCGACTACAGGGAATCCTGCCTCATTTGTTGAAGTTAATCTGTGAGAGGGCGGTTTAGACTGAACACGATTATGCCCAGAGAAAGGCGAATATTCATTATCCATTATAGCCCGAGATCCGACTTTCGGCCGATGTGATGAATAAAGGCCCATTTTGGCTCGTCTGGACTTCATGTTCTGATGCTGTCGTAGCAGTTCTTTCTCCTTGTCTAACTCCTTCAGTTCACGCAGATCTTTCAGAAGGGTGACCCCCAAGGGAGACGCCATGGCATCTTCAAGCTCTGATTCCTCTTTCTCAAGCTTTTGAATGTTGTATTTCCTCCTCAGGGCCGCCTTGATCGCTTCCTTCTGTTTCATCTTCACGAGTAACCTGTTTAAAACGTCTTGCTTACCCTCCATCACATCCGACAACGCCGCCAAATTTTTCAAGTTGAGAGGTTCCACGTGACTTGGATATTTCATAGATATTCCTGGCAGAGGGATTTCATTGTCTACGGGCCGAACTTTGACCCCGTAGCCATCTTGTTTCGCTTTGTGCCGCCATGATGTGCGAGAGGGAAGTGTGAAGGCACCGTGATCTGGCAGAGGGTTAGAGTTCATGAGCTGAGGATAAGGTCGAGGGTCGGAATACGATCGCTTGAGTCTCCACCACGGGATGGAAGATCCGAAATGGACTTCGTGATCTGAGCGCTTGCTGATGGCTGCTTGCGTGTTGACAGTGCCAAAGTCCAGAGGATGTCCGCTGAAAAGGTCGAAGGCACAAGATGGTGACCACGTGGCCAGGGCCAGAAGTATCCAAATCAGCAGACGCGCGTGCAACCACGCGGCAGGCGTGACCTCCATCAAGGTCATAATTCACACCAGCAGTCTTTTGGGGTCAGAAATTCGTATTGTGTCTCTGGGAAAGAAATAAAGTGAAAATGTTATTATATGCATTACTTGCTGTTTGATGCCAAAATGGAAGGGGTTACGACTTAAGAGAAACCGTAACCAGAAGAGAAAACCTACACAGGCGTGAAGATATAGAGAACACAGAAGATTAGATAGACTTGCAGTACAGCTGAAGATAAAATGATGGAATTGTGGTGTATATAATTCTTTTAGTTCAGTGTCTGTCTGTTCGTCAGTCCGTTCGTTCATCTGTCCGTTGTCTATTTCTCTCTCTCTCTCTCTCTCTATCTATCTATCTATCTATCTATCTATCTATCTATCTATCTATCTATCTATCT
>JBCEWB010151563.1:0-10673 GCA_039654565.1 Peronia peronii
GATGGATGGATAGATGGATGGATGGATGGATGGATGGATGGATGGATGGATGGATGGATGAATGGATGGATGGATGAGAAAATGCTATGTATATTGCAGTGCGAAAGAGAGGAAAAATGAACAGAAAAAGGGAAACGTACCAGAAGAATAAAAGCATGAAAGACAGAGAGAAAACACATAAAACGAAGGGAAGAAAAAAATGGTAGCACGAAAGAGCGAAAAAAGGAGGACAAAAGAAAGAAAGAAAGACAGACAGTGCAAAGTAAGACAGAAAGAGAAAAGGGAGGAAAACATGAAAAAGCCAACAAATAAATTAATAAACAAAAAAGAAAAGGAAAGTAAGGAAAGGAAGAAAGAAAGGAAGGAAGGAAGAAAGGAAGGAAGGAAGGAAGGATGAAGAAAGGAAGGAGGAAGAAAGACAGAAAAGAAGGAAGGAAGAAAGGAAGGAAAGAATAAAGAAAGGGACAAACACGTAAACAAACGATAAAAAAATGCGAATGATATGTAGAGAAGCACACGAGAAAAAGTGAAACAGCGCAGTGCAGGAATTATCAGGCAGACAGACAAACAGACAGATGGTCACACAAACAGGGAAGTTCAGACCAGGGCGATGATTACAAGATGGAGAAAAATTAGAAGAGATCGAGAGAGAGAGAGAGAGAGAGAGAAAATAACATTGGCCAAAGCAGAAAAAGACACAGAGAGAGAGACAGTTGTACGAAATGAAAAATAAGAAGGAGAAGAAGAATAAAAAGAAAATAATGGATGCAGACTGATCAAGAAGCAACATAGAAGAAATTGTCGGGAAGAAATAAAAACCTATGATAGGAAGAAGAAGCGAACAAGATAAAAGAGAGCAAATGAGATGGGAGCTAAAAACGAGGGCTATCATGAAAAATGTAGATTGCAATTCTGATTGGTTGGGTGTGCTGCTAGCATGATATAGCTCGGGGTGCTTGCTAGCACTGTGCTAGTTTGGCAACGAGAGTCAACACTGAGCCAATCAACGCAGCCGTTATATTGGCTATATTCTGGATTGTGAAATGTTTTGGAATGGCATTCTGAGATGGGCTGAGGGGGGTAAATTTTTGTCCTATAGTCACCCTAATGTTATGCCCAAAAGGATGTAGTGTTCCTCTCAAAGTCATCATAATGTTATCGCCTAAGGATGTAATGTTCGTTTCGTGGTCACCATCATGTTTTCGCTGGAGGTCATCATATTTGTTATTACCGCTAGAAGATGTAATTTCATCTCGTAGACATCGTGTTGTCGCGAGAGATCCATCTTAATGTGTGTGGCTTCAGAATGTAGACCTAATGTTTACCATACAGTCATCATAATGTTATCGCCGAGGGATGTAATGTTATAATAGTAAGTATAATGTTATCGCTAAGAGATAAAAAGTTCTGATAGTAATTATATCACCAAAGAACGAAATATTCATCTAACAATCATTAAAACAAACTTTATGTTTATTACTTTTATTACCCTTTATTGTAAACTAGTTGCTGTTGAGGTTGCTGTCCGAAAAGCTTAAACGTCAATAAGAAGTAAAGATTTAATAAAGGATTGATGAAACCATTGAAAAAAGATATGAGGTCCGATTAAGTTGCAATGTTCTGTGTTTCAATTATCCCTCTCTTACTTGGCAACTGTTACTCGTAAGTTATTTTTTACCGATTCACGGAGCCCATGAATCACTACACTGCACTACTAATAAGATGGCATTTTCTTCATCAAACGCTCCTATCACATTTTGGAAATGCATTCTTACTCAATAAAAAAAAAAGCATTCATATTTTTTTTTTTTTAGTCAGAGTGTGTGGGATGAATCACATAGGAAAAATTCCGTTTGATCGGAATGTCTGTTTATGATGAGTGGCTGAATAATTTGACATCACTTTGAAACTCCATATCAACCCCTTTTTATATTCTGTAATATTTCACGTGCACATTCCCTCTTTATCTATTTACGCACCCACTTCTCACGTGCAGACATGTGGAGTATCTCCTTCACCCACTTACATCTTCACTCTATCTCACCACACGAAGATTAAAGTATATTTTATTTTTTGATGGTTCCCAGCCAGGTTTCATCTCTGAAGGACTCGTACATTTCTACATCATAAGAAACCGAAGATGGAGAAAATACAGATAAGGGTTTGCTGATGGGCACTAAGTCGTGAAACATGTTTGATAGGCTTTCAGTGCTACAGATGAAATGTCCTTGATTGACTCGGTGCTGCCCATGTGGATCTCGACGATACGATTGCTTGTGCATTGCTCGTGTTCACGTTGAGTCATAAGTGATCTCTTCGTTTCTTTGTTTTGTTAATGTTGTTGGTGATACTAGTGATGCTGATGGTCTTGTTTGTTGGTGGTGATCATGGTGGTGTTGTCACTATTGTTGTTGTTGTTGTTGTTGTTGTTCTTGTTTTAGTCTTTGTTGATGTTGTTGTTGTTGTTGTTGTTGTAATCGTTGTTCTCCTCCTCCTCCTCTTCTTTTTCCTTCATCATTTTCTTACAAATTTGATTTTTCATGGAATAGGATGTTCACTACAACATCAACACACAGGTGCAATATAGTTAAAAGCATCACATGGAACTGATGGCACATAATGTAAGAAACAGCTGATATTCATGAGAGTACAAAATCACGTACACTAAAAAATATAATACACAGTTTATGTCACTTGTATGGTTATCAAGAATGCTGTTGAATGATGTGGCAAAGTAATACTGTACTATTTCAAGACGAATGAAACTTCTGATTTTGTGTAATTATATCTAGTGCGGGGCATTCTACAATCCACAACTGCATTTTTAAAAAAAACTGTAATTTGGACCTGAGTAAATGATACCTCTGGAATTTGAGATAGTTTACAACAATTTCTTGGATTGGAAGTATTTTATTTCTTCATTCGGTTTTTTGTTGTTTGTTTTTGTTTTGTTTTGTTTTATTTTTAACTTTACTATAACGAGAGCTTAGTTTTAAAAGCAGCAAAGCTAATAAAAGCTAAGAAATACGAAAAGTTCAAAGAAGAAGGTGTTTCATCCTATGAATTTCTCAGTTCTCATAGCACTTGAAAATATGAAACTCAAAACGAATAAAAACACAGGATGTTCTGTAGAGCATTTTCTTTTTTTTTTTTTTTTTCTTTCTTGGCACTGGGCTCATATTTGCTTCACAGGAAATAAAAATTCAATGCTCCTGTAAATGTAAGTTTACTCTTTTTCCCTGGCAGAGAAAAAACATGAGAAATTTAAACCGATAGGTAATAAGAGAATGAAACTCATACCGCATCATTTGATATGTTCCTATTATCCCATGTGTCATTTAAAGTACTGTTTCTTTAACATGGAAGACGCAAATGTAATCTCCTAGTAAGTCAACAAGCAAATATTATGTGCCGTTCTACCATCAAAAATACAGATTGAAATGTTAAACATTTCTCTCTTGTTGATGGAGATTAACATCTGTGGGCTAGGAGCATTAGCTGATTAATAAATGAACATGATCAGCCATCATAATTTAGGACGATTAAAACTCGAGCTATGCGTAAATGTTTTTTAAAGAAAGGTCTCAATACCGTCTCATTTTGTGGATCTTCATCATCTTCGTCTAATCAACAAATCCATTATTCCAATCAACAAGTTCAGTCTTCCAAACAACAAGTTCATTATTCAAATCAACAAATCTATTTTTCCATCAACAAGTTCATTATTACAATCAACAAATCCATTATTCCAATCAAAAATTTCAGTCTTCCACTCAACAAATCCATTATTCCAATCAAGAAGTTCATTACTCCAATCAACAAGGTCATTATTCCAATCAACAAATCCAGTCTTCCAATCAACAGGTTCAGTCTTCCAATCAACAATTCCATTATTGCAAACAACAGGTTCAGTCTTCCAAACAACAAGTTCATTATTCCAATCAACAAATCTATTATTCCAATCAACAAATCCATTCTTCAGTCAACAAGTTCAGTCTTCCAATGAACAAATCCAGTCTTCCAATCAACAAGTCAATTATTTCAATCGACAAATCCGGTCTTCCAGTCAAAAAATCCATTCTTCCAATCCACAAATCTCGTCTTCCACTCAACAAATCAAGTCTTCCAATCAACAAATGCAATGATCCAATCAAGAAGTCCATTATTCCAATCAACAAGTTGAGTGTTCCAATCAACAAATCCATTGTTCCAATAAACAAGTTCAGTCTTCCACTCAACAGGTCCATTATTCGAAAGAACAAATCCAGTCTTTCAATCAACAAGTCCATGTTTCCAATTAACAAATCCAGTCTTCCAACCAAGAGATCCATCCTTCCACCCAACAGGTCCATTGGTCCAATCAACAAATCCAATCTTCCAATCAACAAGTCAAATCTTCCAATCAACAAGTCCAGTCTTCCAATCAATAAATCATTCTTCCAATCAACAAAGCCAGTCTTTCAATCAACAAATCCAGATTTCCAGTCAACAAATCCATTCTTCCAATCAACAAGTCCAATCTCCCAATCGACAAGTCCAATCTTCCAATCAACAACTCCAGTCTTCCAATCAACAAGTCCAATCTTCCAATCAACAAGTCCAGTATTCCAATCAACAAGTTCATTCTCCCAATCAACAGATCCATTCTTCCAATCAACGTCCAATCTCCCAATCAACAAGTCCAGTCTTCCAATCAACAAGTCCAGACTTCCAATCAGTAAGTCAGTTTTTCGTCCGCACTTTTGGCTTGTATATGTAATAGATCAGCTGTCACATAAATACATTTTTTATTTATTAAGGGAGTCCCGTTCCCTCTCTAAACCCAAACAGCTTTCTATGCAGGCCACTTCTGAAAACAGGCTGAAAACTTTGCGTCACGTATTTCCAAACATAATATGCAAAATAATAATAATAATAATAAAATAAGAGTGGGTGGATTTAGCAGAACGAACGGGTAATAAAGTAGGGCGCAGAGCTATGATGTATAACTGTGATTCCGTGTTTTCACACAGAGCATTTATGAAATGTTTATGCAGCTCCAGACAGAATTTGGAGGATAATCTTGTTACTGGTCGGATAGATTTGCTGGAAACGATTGCTATGCATTTGATTGGATGAAATAGAGGAGGAATAAACGGGAGCATTGACCAGCGTATGAATCATCCTGCCTTTGAGTCTGTGTAATAACGGCTGGTTTTGTTATACTCTTTGCTTGTTTTATTTGTTTATTTATTTATTTATTTATTTATTGTTTTCCTTTCCTTAGCTTATGGCATTAGCTATTCCCTTGCGGGGGCCCGAGGTATATAAGTAGGGTTTTGCTTCCACCTGCAGGCGGTGAAAGTCCGCCATCGGTGGGATGTCTCCCATGGAATGCCATCCTCGACGTTCCAGGGGTGGCATCTCTTCTCTCTCTCTCCTTACTCCTGTCTTCTGTCCAGTTTTCTTTCCTCTCTCCTTCTTGACGTGTAAACGTATCTCACCTTATTTGGCACAATATTATAGCCGTGATGTGCCGTTAAACTCCAACACAAACAAACAAACAAACATTAGCTACAAGAAATGACAGCTAAATAAATTGAAGTGATTTATTTTTGATCCTTTCATTCCCTGACATGAGAAACTTAACGCAAAGTAATAGGGAAAGGGAAAAAAAGTGACAAGGGCCCTGTGATGTCATTTCCTGTTTCATGATAAAGTATGACAATTCTATTTAGAACTGATAGGTAAGAGTTCGCCCATCATTTTCTCAGTTTCTCATTTTCCTCTTTATTCATTTATATGCATTGGTGGTATGAGTTTATATTCTTTCTTTACTATCAAAATTTATATCGACATTTGATATCCTTTTATAATTCATGAACGCGTCGTCCGTTCAGCGTTACATTTGATCTTTATATACTTTGATCAGCCTTTTAACGTGTAAATGTACCTACCGTTTTAGGCACAATATAGCCGTCATCGTGCTGATGTGCCGTTAAATTCCAACACAACAACAACAACAACAACAATTTCTTATTTTGCTCTAGAGGATGGCTCATAAGTCCCTACCTATCCATATATCTATTTAATTTGGCTACTGAGGAACTGAAGGCAGCTGTTACTGCCGGCATATTGGAACAATAATCCCTGTTATGTCCAGGGCAAATAGAATGAGGGCCGGCTCACAGACATGCTGAATACATAAGATAAATGGATGGGGAGAGACTTTTTGGCCACCCTGTATTTTATTTTAGATTGTTCTTTTTTTTTTTTAAATGGCTATGAATTGTGGTTAGAGGAATTTGGGCCTCTCGCTGTTGTATACGTTATAGATTTCTTTTCTGGCAATATGGCCGCTTTAGACAACTCAATCTCTCATGTATGAAATAGTTGTGTTTTTGTTTCAGGCAGTTGTTCTTTTCACAGCCTTAGAATATAATCATCGTTTTATTCGATCCGTTTGTTCATTTATTCATTAATGGGAAATCTTGTTGGATCTAAACAGTAGCCTACACTTTTGTTATTAAGCGGAATGTTGTGCCATTTTTCAGCCTATGAGCGATTTACCCGTGGAATGGTTCAACAACCTGCCATTCATGGTGGTTAAACGCAATAATATTCTTCCTCACTTAATCGGCAAATCCCCGGACATTCATTCCTTGTTTTATATCCGAATCGTTTGTTCATTTCTTCTCTCCGGCATTCATTCATTCATTATGGGTCTCTCTGTCGGATTTGTAATAAAACATCCACACATAGCCTGGACCATGAACAGGTGGGGGAAGGGGAAAGACACGGGAAAGGGGATGGAGGGATAGAGAGATGAGGAGGGGAGGGGGGTGGTGAGGGAGGGAGAGGCCATTGGTTTCCAGCAGGTGCTATTTAACCCTGAAAGTGTCAAAAGACCGTTGTGACCAAAGAGTACCTTATCTTGACTCTGGCTTGTTCTAATGATATTCGTGATATTTTTGTTTAAGTTATGCGCGGTGTGTTGTGCGTTATGTAGGGGTTTAACGGCACATCAGCACAATCACGGTTATATTGTGCCAGACATGGTAAGGTACATTAACAAGTCAAGAAAAAGAGAGAAAAGACAGAAGACAGGAGCAAAGAGAGAGAGAGAGAAGAAATGTCACCTCTGGAACGTCACGGATGGCATTCCATGGGAGACATCCCACCGATGGCGGGCTTTCACAACCTGCAGGTGGGAGCAAAGAACCTACTTATATATCCCGGGCCCGGCCTGCGGGGGTCGGAGGGGGGGGGGGCGGGGAGGAGAGGGCTATGTTATGCATGCAAATGTGAATGTATATTACATGTATACTGTCTCTCTTCAACCGTGCATGGAATGTCCTTTTGAAGGCAAATACAGTTTATCTTATTTTATCTTTTCTAATAATATTTTACTTTATTGATCATATCTTGTTTTATCTTTTCTTATCTTCATTATTTTTTATCTTATTTTATTATTTCTTATGTTTATGTTTGAACTCCTTTTCCAAAGAACATACTGGCAGTTTGTTGTACCCATCTATAATTTGCTTTTAGACTCAACTGTCAATAAGATGTTGTAAATGCCATCATAATATTTTTGCCGCCGTTCGCTGTTGTCGCCATATGGAGCATATGAATAGTTTTTTTGTTGTTTTTTTTTTTCCAGAACATAACTTTTGCACCCCTGAACACTTCTTGTTAAGAATATGCTAAACTTTCACGTTTAAATTGATAAATTACATGGTCATGTTGATGGTATTTTAAATGTACAATGAACCATTTAAACATACCTTTGTGGGTTGGGGGGCCAACGGTTCACAAAAAAAATCCTCGAAACAAGCCAAGTCGCATAAGAGTTTAGTGAATAGGAATAGCTAAAAAGGTTTAAGTATTTTACTTAGTCGGATAAGGAAATGAAGGTTTTTGACATTTTTATTGGTCAAAGTCGTTTGAAATTAACAGGAACATAAGCTTAGAGAATGGGCTATTTTTACATATCCCATAATAAAACTGATTTGTTCAGTCAAGTGGCTCTCTGGGAAAAGCCCGCGCTACGGGCAAAAATAGTCAATATGGGATCACATGTTGAAATTGAATTTTTAGTATTAAATCAAAGTTCAACTTTTTATATCTAACATATTGAAAGCTTTTTTTTTCAGAACTTTGGCTCTAAATGTGCTTTTAAGAGTTGCTCTCTGACATCACCACATCGAACAGATTCCAAAATGAGAGCGACGTCGACTAGATCTAGCGATCTTTGGCTACATTGAGTTTTTTAGTAATGCATTTTTCTTTAAATAACTATCAGATCTTATCCTGGCAAATGAGGGAGACAGCTAAATAAAGGAATAATCTTTAAGCATGGTATACCACTCATTTCTCTGTAAAATTCATTGAAATTTATTTCTGAAACAATTAAAAGCGTTTTCCTCGAAGTGAACTTTCTGACCAGGTCATCTTTAAAAATCTATAGGAAAAAATATGAGATATTTACGAAAGTTTAGAAGCTACATAATCAATACAAGCTTTAGTTTCAGAAAAAAAATTAAGAGGTCAAAAAGTAAAATTTATACCCTTTTCTCAGACCGCCACACACGTTTGGTCTACACGCGGATAGCGAAAGGCGGCGGTGATATGTCATGGTAAAATTCTTGACACTTCAATAATTTCTGCTCACTTTTTGAGGGTTAAATGCTAACTAGAACAGTCTACTCAGCACTGCAATACCAGCCTGGCATCTAGGACACGTAGCCAGCCGTGAGTTGTGCGAGTATTGATTCCCTGGATGGAAAGCTATGGTCTAGTAGAGTATCAAAAAATAATAAATAGGGATGTGAGAACATCGTAAAGGAAAAGGGGGAAAGGGATGAAATAATGGGGAAAAAGTCTGAGGGAATGGGGATGGGGATGTGGATGGAGGTTGGGGGGGGGGAGAGAAGGGATGACGAGATGGCAACAGCGAGATGTTTGACAGGAAATTTTGCCGGTTGGATCTACTGTCCCGGCACAGAAAACTGTAACAGGCAAATATTGTGTGAAGGTAAAATGATTGAAGGTGTGAGATGGAAAGAACACGAGAATCGAAATAATGAGTAGATGGTAGAAAAAGGGGAAAGTGATTTAACATGACGAATAGATCGGTGAAAAAGAGAGGAAATGTTGTACCATGACGAGTAAGTATGGAAAAAAAAAGAAGAAAGAAAGTGATGTAACATGACAGGAAGGTGAGAGAAAAAGAGAGAAAGTGATGTAACACGACGGGAAGGTGGGAGAAAAAGAGAGAAAGTGATGTAACATGACGGGAAGGTGGGAGAAAAAGAGAGAAAAGTGATGTAACATGACGAGAAGATGGGACAAAAAGAGAGAAAGTGATATAACATGACGAGAAGGTGGGAGAAAAAGAGAGAAAAGTGATGTAACATGACGAGAGGGTGGGAGAAAAAGAGAGAAAAGTGATGTAACATGACGGGAAGGTGGGAGAAAAAGAGAGAAAAGTGATGTAACATGACGGGATGGTGGGAGAAAAAGAGAGAAAAGTGATGTAACATGACGAGAAGGTGGGAGAAAAAGAGAGAAAGTGATGTAACATGACGAGAAGATGGGAGAAAGAGAAAGCTGCACGTACTCCACAACCTAGGCCAGGATTCACAATAGCAGTTAGTAAAAACAATTCTATTATCAATGGATTTATAGTTTCAATGTTCTGTGTTTGTGTGACTACTTGCTTGTCGTCCTTCTTCTTCTTACTGTTTTATTATAAAATAAACGCTTTACACTGAAAGAGGTGCGGGTTTGTACGCGAGCAATGTGGCAATTGATTTTCCAAAACTTCTTTGCATTCCATGGGAGATTTGATTCTTATATAATCATACTTGTCTCAAATAAATTTAAGTATAAGAGGCAGGAAATCGCAGAGAGGGAGAGAGAGGAAAGAAGAAGAAGAAGGATAAAATCTTATAGGGAGAAAATGAGAGAGATATAATATAACGACGAAAATAGGGGCGGGTTAAGAGATATTTTTTAGCATCGTAATAGTAATAATAATAGTATTTATATAGCGCTTGTCTCCCTAAGAGTATAAATCTCTAAACGTTTTCCTTCATTAACTGGTATAATTCAACAGAGATACATGTACTCACAAGCGTTCTCAGCTTTCTGGGAAGTACGCAAGGAGGCTGCCTGTTAGGCGCTCTAAACCGTATGTAACGTTCTGTTTACAAGAATTTGACTTTGGTGGTAGATCTCTGTTTTCATTGTTTCTTTAAAGGTTTCAATGTGCATTTGTAGTGATTTGTCATATGGCAGGGGAAGAGACGGTGGATGATTGTGTTGATGAGTAAACAATTCATATAAATAATAATAATAATAATCATGGAGTGCATTTATACAGCGCCCAGTCCCAATAAATGGCTCTAGACGCTTTACAGAAAAGCAAAATAAATCCAGTAAAATGTAAACAACGGTACTTAACAAATACAGTGCCATCGCGCACGCGCATACAGACGTCCATACCCAGAAACACAACAGTTTGCACTAACGTAAACACATATGAACACACACACACACACACACACACACAAACTATGATTTCAGGTGAATTTTAAACAGATGTTCTGAGGCTAGTCTTAAATTCTTCTACAGAGTTTAGGGCCCTGAAAGAGTTTGGAAGAGAGTTCCAAACGGTTGGAGCATAGTTA
>JBCEWB010151574.1:0-10672 GCA_039654565.1 Peronia peronii
AGGAGGGTTAACCTGGGCTTTGTTTTGTTTTATACCTAGACCTCAACATCACACGGTAAAAAAAATGTACTGCTTGCCCACCCCGGTAATTATATGCTAAAAAAGATCAGGTAGAAAAATTAGAATTGCTATATCTAATTATAACATACACACAAGGAAGAAGGCTGTACTTATTCATATAGATAAATCTTTAACTAACAGTAACGACCAACTAATCATAGTAGTGAAGACAATCTATGGTCAGGTGGGTTGCATAACTTTTCAATCCGCATGAGAACCCATCTGCCTAAGAGCCCGCTTTTTTTGTCTCCCGATGACCGGGTTCTTAGGCGGAGACCACTGTACTGATTAAAAGAGTCAATGTACATGTACTGATTCCAATGACACTATACAGATAAGACCGAACACTGCCTTCTTTGCATCACTAAAAAATGCATGCACAGCCGCGTCCCCTCCTAGAGTGTACACACTCTTCTTCAAGTCATTAGAAAATGTGTGCTGCGCCGCTTGCGTTACTAATTTTGTATTCAAGGTCTGAATCAATTTGTGGTCTAACACATCTCTCTGGATCTTTTTGGGAAAATGAAAGAAAAAAATGACATGCCACGAATATTAAATTTTTGTAATCAATGCCTGCACACTACTGCCGTCCTCTTCTTGGTTTCATGATTACCGCCATTGTTGTTTACAAATTACAAGTTGTACACTCTCGATGCTTGGGTGCGCTGCATGTCACGGTAAATGCAAAATTGGCCTTGTATACTGTCTTATCGATATAGTGTCTTTGTTAATATTATACTAAGCTTGCTTATTAAGAGCTTTTTTTTTTTCCTTTCCATTAGCTTTGAACAATTTTAAAACTTGGTAAGGGAGTCGTGGTGCACGGTGAGAAAGGACAGGTACACGATGCATGGTGATAAAAATTGAGATACACATTAGTCAGTGGTGCGTTGTAGACCTAGTGTGGCGCATCATGCGAGGCCTAGGCTGACATAACATTATGATCATGAGATCACACTGACCAGCTGTAATGCACTGGGGTAAGAAAGGGGGTGAGAGAGATGGGCCAAAGCTAGGCTTAGTCAATAGTACTGACAGCAACAGTGCAGAGTGTGAGAAAGCAGGATTTTCAATATTTTCATACATGTAGCTGGCATTAAGCACGGACAACTGACAACCTTCCAAATGAACTGAGCGTGCTATGCGGGTTGACCACACAAATCCAAGTGTGTTATTGAAAATAAATTAGCATGTTGAAACCAGACTTTGTGAAGAGAGTGTGTTAAACAAGAGTGTGTTAAGCCATGATTGTGCTAGGGAGGTTCCACTGTACAATAATTGATGTCCAGCAATAGATCAGTATCCTGCAATAGAAGCATTGAAAGGATATCTAATACTTTTTAGTCTGCAAAAGCTGGGGTAATAGACATAGTGCAAATATGTATGCAAGAAAAAAAAACAGAAAGAAAGCCTCAGAGAATAGATTGAATCAAGAATGTTTAGCTCATGTTCAGACGGATAGTCCTGACTAATTATAAAGATTTCAACTCTGTTATAAAGGGATAGTAAGGTATTTAGTCTAGGAACTGAGATCTTGTTAGTTTGTTATTGTGGTGAAGGGAAACATTTTCTAAAAAATTAAATATTTCTGTTTTACTGGTCTCCAATATGAAAGTAGAACTCCTGCCTAGCCACTGTAGGTGGTTACATTAGGAAGTTGTCACAATCACCTAAACCAGCCAATGGATAAAGGATATCAAAGAAGCTCACCATTAAAAGAAAGGTTAATATAATAGTGGTCAAATATATATCTTGTTCTGCTCATCGATATCTGCCATGGATTGTGGATTTTACAAATTGGATCCTTAGCTTTTGCAAGCAGATTGGTAATGATCTGTTTTCTTTCTGCATTGGTAGATGCGTGTTCGAGTACTGCAATCCTATGTCAATGACCTGAGCGAGCAGAATGAAGTGTTAGTCCAGACTGTGGAGGAACTAGAGAGGGAAGCGAATCAGCGAGTCTCAGATCTGGAGGAAAAACTGCAGAAAAATTCCTCCTCTAGCAAGGTAAGGCCACACTTTTTTTTAAAACCTTAAGAATGTCACAAGAAGCTGCTAGAGCATCATTGTTTCTAGAAATCTTTAATGTAGTAAATTGTTTATGTTCAAGTTCAGAAACTGACAAAGATATGCAGTAGTAAAAGTAATATGAAAGGTAATACAGTATTACATATATATATTATTTGGGCAGAAATTCAGGCGTCAGTGTAAGATATGATAAGGTAATCTCTCACCAAATCAGCCCACCTGACATTTTCAGAGTTTAGAAAAGCCTTATAGTTATGTAGATTACAAGTTACCTCCATGAAATCAGGTAATTTGGAAGAGGGGAAGGGAATACTGTTTGTCAGTAAACTCATATCCGCATTCCAAGTAGTTTTAAAAAAAACCTTCACAGCTTATTTGAAGATTTGAATTTTACTTCCTTTGTCTCTAGTTTCTAGCAAGAAAATATGGCATTGTTGCAAGACTGGCTTTGCCTTAACATGGCAGTGCAGCACTCACATTACATGTGCAGGACAGCTCTTTCATTCCTTGATGTAACTCACTGGTTGCATAATTGTATGTCTTGCGCCCAGGGCAAATGAGTCGAAGTCGCGCCGAGTAATCTTGAGCTATGGCTGTTTCTAACTATTTTCCTACTCGGGTACCAAATTTCTTTTATTTTTTCTTCACTATACGAAAAATGAACTTCTTCTAAGCTGAAAAAAAAAAAAAAAACTTTTGGTGTAGATATTTTTACCAGAGTCGGAAAATAGTTCAAAATGGTGCAATTTCCAACTCATTTGCCCTGGGCAGAAGATACATAGAGACAGACCATGTCTCCAGTTTGACTCTTGTTTTATCTTGTTGTTTGATGTGCCATTTTGACTGTCTATCAGATTATTTCCCTTTGCCAGGTACAAGAGGTATAACACAAGCATTGCAAGGAAGCATGAATAACTGAAAATTCACCATGTAATAAGAATGTTTGTTTATCATGGATAACTTTTTCATATTTTTTTGCTTCAGACATTTTTAGTAAAAAAAGAAAAAGTGATTTTTTTTGTTGTTTTTTCAATGCTTTTATTATATCTCTTATACTTGGCAAAAGGAAGTAGCTTAGCTGGTTGATGAAATGGCCTATTGACCTGAGTTATGCTGGCTGTCAACACTAGTGAGTTGTGAGCCCATGTTAACCTGGCCAAGATCCTGCGTGAACAAACAACTCTTGTGTGTCTGTGGGAAAATGATGTCTTGTACAGGCTTAGAGAGAATATAAAGGAAAGAGAAAAGGAAAGAGCTCACGAGCTCAGTTCTCTGTTGCTCTGTCTCCACTTTTGGGCTATTTGCGCCCGTGGCAAATGAGTCTGAAGTCGCGCCGAGTGATCTCGAGCTACGGAAGTTTGTAACTATTTTCGGACTCAGGTACCAAATTTCTTTCTTTTTCTCTTTTTTTTTTCACAAAAAATGTTGGTATAAATTTTGGTATCTGAGTCGGAAAGTTGGTTAGAACAGCCGTAAGTTGAGATCACCCAGTGCGGCTTATGACGCGTTTGCCCTGGGTGCAAGACATATGTCATGTGAAAGAGGAATAGTAAATCTATCATGTAATGTAATCATTTCACCGATCACCTGCCCAAACAGGCATATTTTGAAAATCATTTTGTCCAATGCAGAGGAGAGGTGTAGGAATGTCCTGAAACAGAATTCAGATTTCAATGTGGTCGTGGGCAAATGTTTGCTTTTTAAACATGTAAAGTTTCAGAACATCACTATGTTTGTAACCAGTGCTTGTAGCCTTTCCAGTTCAATTACAGGTTTTGTATGCTTCATATACCGGTACTCGGAAACAGTGGCATGAATTTACACATCTCTCTCTGTCTGTCTGTCTGTCTGTCCACCTCTCTGTGTCTGTCGGTCCTTCTCTCTGTGTCTGTCCCCCTTTCTGTGTCTGTCTGTTCCCCTCTCTCTGTCTGTCTGTCTGTCCCTCTCTCTGTGTCTGTCTGTCATTCTCTCTGTGTTTGTCTGTCCTCCTCTCTGTGTCTGTCTGTCCCCTGTGTCTATCTGTCCCCTGTGTCTATCTGTCTGTCCCCCTTTCTCTGCCTGTCTGTCTCCCTGTCTATGTCTGTTCCCCTCTTTGTGTCTGTCTGTCCCTCTCTATGTCAGTCTTGAGAAGTGTTTGGACCACCTTACAGTGTGCAGTGATAATAGCACTTATTTTGTTGTTTTGAGTAGAATATTTGCTATACCTGTTAAACCTGAGAGGCTGTACTCAAACATAGAGAATGATTTATTTTGACATGGCTTGTGTATAACTGTGTATGTGTGTGTGAGGGGTCACAGAAGGGGGAAAAGGAAGGGGGGGGGGGTGGAGGAAGAAAAGGATGGGGGGGATTGAGGAGAGGGTTGGCTGGAGTCTTCTTGTGTCAAGTTTGGCCAGCTGGACTTTTCATCTTGGTCTCATTTGATTATATCAACTAGTGTCAGACACACACAGACACGCACTGACTGACTCACTGACTGGCTCACTCCCTCCCTCACTCACTCTCTCACTCACTCACTTACTCCCTCACTCACTCCCTCACTCACTCTCTCACTAACTCATTCACTCACTCACTCTCCCAGTAAAAAAAAAAAAAAAAAAAGTTCCAATTCAAAGTTACATAAGAACGTCTGTATAGAAACTCAAGCACTGACCAGTCCCGAGGATGGAAGTTACAGGTGTGATACGGCCGACATGACAACCCTTCTAGGGGGTTGCTAACAGTTGGCTATGGGTCAGTCGTATTGGTGATATACAGAGTGATCAGAGGTAACTTACTCTTCCTTGTTTAAATGTCATTGTTTTCTTTGGATCAGGTCTAGTTCATTTCTATATCCGAGCAATGCTATCCCTGCCTTGTCCCTAGTTTGTTTTAGAGAGAGAGAGAGACAGACTCACAGAGCAAGAGACAGACAGAGAGAGAAAGTGAGACAGACAGAGCAAGAGACAGACAGAGAGACAGATAGAGAGGGACAGACAGAGAGGCAGATAGAGAGGGACAGACAGAGACAGACAGAGAGAGACAGACAGAGGTAGACAGAGACAGAGAGAGATTGAGAGACAGAGAGAGATTGAGAGACAGAGAGAGAGACAGACAGAGAGAGACAGACAGACAGAGAGAGACAGACAGAGAGAAGTTGAGACATGAGCTAGAAGTTTTGTGTCCAGTCAGTAAGCCTGTATTGTGGCCGCAGTGCCAGTTTGTGATGTTGTGAGCCGGACTTCCAGTTCTGTCTCCCTCCCAGTCTCTTCTCTCTCACTGGACATGACACAAACTGTTCCAGTGTTTCACCATTCCGTGAGTACAATACACGTACATTGTTTAACCATAGACCAGAGGGGGGTCGCCGTGGCTTTGTGGTTTGGCGTCTGTCCATGGTGAAAACAACTCACGTTGGTGAGATTTGAGTTCGACTCGCGGGTCGTCCCATTGGAGGATGGAAGATCGAAAACCCGCATTTTTCCACTGACTCAGCTTCCCTTGTCTTCCACTGGATAGGGAAGACCGACGTCTAGCCTTCTCGGATAAGGGCGAATATATTTCGGAGGTCCCGTGTGTATATTACGCACAGTAAAGAAACCTTGGCAGTTAAAAATCGATGAAGAGTAGGCCGAGTTCCTTGTCGGGGCAAATTTCTAAATTCCAACTTTTTATCCACAAGAATTCTGAGCAAAAACAGGCAACCTCTTAAAGCCGAGATAGTCCTACTTTCTTAGGATTGAAAGGCTTAGGAAAAACAAACAAGCCATAGGCCACGCACAGATCCACCTCCTATGAGTTGATGTGTTGTATATGTGTTGTGTGTGGAGGAGGAGGAAGAGGAAGTGGATGAGCAGACAATGACTGTATGACAACAGCAGTGCCGACTGCTCCAGCTGTGTCACCGGACTGACATGTCAGAACTTGTCCCTGTGTCACTAGCTCCGGCGGCGCGCGCATACGCAAGCGTGGGCCTCTCCCCCCTTCCCCCCCCCCTCCCACACACACAGAGAGCCAGACACAAACAAACGTACAGGCTGTCGGGCACGGAGTGTAGATTTAGGTAAGCCAGTGCGATAAGAGAGAAAAGAGTGCGTAGATTAGACATTAGGTTACAGTGGAGGGCCTGTGTGGCGCTGACTGGCTCCGTGTTCACTGATTGATACAGCAGTTCGGGCCGCTCGGAAATCCGCCAGCCGGTAACAGGGAACAGTCAGGGCCGATATCCCTTCCTGCCCTTCCAGCCCCCCCCCCCCCCCCTTCACCCCTGTGCTTGTGTTGTTGCAGATACACAGACTTATCTAGTGATTAGCGCTGTGGACAGATCGATAAGTTCCGCCTGATCGACTTAACACTGAAGCCTGGTGAATGAGGCTCAGGTGTGTGTGTGTGTCTGTCTGTCTGTCTGTCTGTGAGGAGAGACCGAGAGAGAGAGTAGTTCTTAAACTTTTTAAATGGGAATTGAGCAGGAACTGACATCCCCCCTCCCTCCAACCCTCAGCCCTTCACACAGAGAGCAAACACTGTTAGACACCCCTCCTCTCCTCTGTAGCGTGCTCTTAGGAACAACGGCTTTACTATAAACTGAATTTGGGTGACATTACTGTCAACACTGAGGCAAGAAGTTTGAAATGAAATTATAGAAAGGCCAGATGAAGGCTGATGTTTTCTATTAGATGGGTAAATATGACAACATGACTCAGTCCGGTGCCAGGATTAACCCTTGCACTCCCGGCCACTGGACAGAGAGAAAACCCGTACATAGATCTCTCTCCCCACCCCTGTACTCTGTGCTGTCCTGTGGCGGTGTCAGTAGCAGCAGGTGTAGTGCAGGGTAGTGTAGGAGGGCGAGTGCGAGGGAAAGGTGTGAGATCTGTACGTACATGCACTGCACACACAGCCGGCCCAGTGACAGACTCAGTGACAGGGCAGGGGACTTGAGGCTCTGGCTCTCTACCCAATAGTTGCGATCATGTGCTGTGGTCCACACAGCTAGTAACTTTTCATACTGACAGTTCATCTTTTTTTTTGCTTGTTGTTGCTGCAAATATCCATTACACAGCCTGTCTTGGTGGAGAATAGTTCAACTTTAAATGTTTAGTGGCCTTCGAATTCTGGTTATATTTAATTAGATAAGTTGTTTTTCTTATCTCCCTGCCTTGCCAACAAAGGATTCGGGGTTGAGTTGTGCCGTCAGACGTGCTGGCAAATTGGTGGAATTGCTAATGCCAGAGAAGTAAAGTTTAGTGTTGACTTGTTGAATACGGAGTCACTAGTGGCAGGATATTTTACCAGTGAACTTTCTAGGCAGTGACTTAGTGGTGATTTGGATTGATCAGGACCAGCTTTTTCAGGAGCGTGGCCGTATATTGTGCTTGGAATTAGCAGCTCATCTTTGTGCCACACGTGTAACTTTGATGTGAGAAAGTGTGTGTCAGCTGCACATGATAGGATTATAGCTGTGTAGGAGTGAAGTGTTAGATGCTGTTAAGAGACCCTAGAGTTTTGTCACTGCCAGTTTGTGCCAGAAGCGGCTCCGGTTTAGCCAAAGCCCAGGATTAGATGTCGGTGTGGCGGAGGTGACAAGCCAGTACATGCTGTCACAGGGACAGGTGAGTGTGACTGTCAGGATCTGCAGCTGCCCAGAGCTCAGGAGGTTGTGGTCAGTGTCAGCACAAGCCTGAGACATCCACAGTGACAGTCGTGGTCTGTCACGTGGTCTTTGCACTGACATGGCCGCAATTCGGCTCAAAAGTTCCTGACTGCCTCTCTAGGAGTGAGTGTTCGTGATGTGGAGCCGCTGGCAGAGTTCGGATATGTAATCCGGAAGATTCTCTTAGTCTTCACAACAACGAGATACAGGGCCTAGGGAGACAGAGATATAGGGAGACAGAGAGATATACCGAGACAGAGAGATACACAGGCGAGAGTGCTAGAGCGGCAAGATGGAAGAGAGAGACTACTACCAGCACAGTCATTACTCCGAGGTAAAACAAATCTACCGAGGGAGGCCCCCCACCAGGGGCGAAGAGTTGAACTATCGACTAGCCGAGCCAGAGTTCCAGGGGCGGTATCCAGAGAGAGGGCAGTACGAATTCGAGAGACGGTCTGGCAGTCCAGCCTCTCCTAACCGTTCTTTCGGTGACCGAGATGACCAGCGGACCTCCAGCCCCAAGCGTGTCACTTGGAAAGATCCAGTGGAGCAACGCAAATCTCAGTCTCATGATGTAAGGAAGGCAGGAAATCTGTATGTGCGACTATAACTGTTAATACATGGGCCGGGTGGGGGGGGGGGGGAGGGGGGGGGGAGGGAGGGGGGAGGGGACATGTTTTAAATGCGGTTGAGTTTTCCAAAGTCAGTTGACGCAAGAAACACTGTTAGTGCATTCCACGTCATGTACGGAAAGAAAGCTATAACGCCTACTCACCACCCCCTCTCCCGGCCCCAATCAACCTGATCACGAAATCATGATTTTCAATCATTATTGCTTAGGTTCATTAGATTTCAGTCCATGAGTAGCAGTTCTCATTTCTGGCCATGATTAGCCGTACACGGCCCAACAAATGTTTCTGTCAGCATCGGAGCTAGTGATAATTAATGCAAGAACATGTTGTAATGAGCCATTTTTTCAGCCAGCTAGGTTACTTCCCTTTGCCAAGTACAAGAGGTGTAGGACAAGCATTGTAAAGGAGGAAAAAATCACTTTTTCTCTAGTAATTTGAAACACATGATGCAAAAAAAAAAGAAAAAAAAAATTATCACGATAAGAAAAAAACATTTTCATGACATGGTGAATTTTTCAGATTTTTTGGTGACTTCTGTTTTATGAAACCAGCAAAAAAGTGATATTTTCCTTCTTTGCAATGCTTGTGAGATACCTCTTGTGCTTGGCAAAGGGAAGTAATTTGGCTGATGGTCAAAATGGCTCATTACATGCACATGTATATCGTATATCAGATTTCTCAAATAGTTCCTTGTTCTTGAAGAGACATTTAGAACGTAGACAGACAGGGATAGAACGGGACCAGGAAGAAGTCGATGGCCGATGAGAGACAACAAAGGTAGACATTTTGTGTTCACAGGGTGAAGTCATAGCTCACACGATAGCAGCTGCTAGCGAGATGTAGGCGTAGACGGTCAGTAATTGACTTGAGATGGCCATATTATGACCATTTATATTTTTTCAAACGGCAAGCAAACGGTATAAAATTGGTGGGAGGCCATAATTGGAATGAGATCTCGCAGGATTGCCTGTAGTTGAGAGCTAACAACTGTATATAGGTATGTGTATTTAAAAAGGGTGAATATATGAACCGATAGGTAGAACAAAGAGACAGAAGATAGATAGAGCAAATACGTCGATTAATTGAGTCATTAATAACATGATTGATATAATTTTGCTTTTTATTATACTATTGATTGATGGATAGACTTACAGTTATTAATTGTAACACACATTTTCGATGTGCATTTCATTTGGAACTAAAAACTTGAAATTTAGAATGAAAGTGTATCTGAGATACTTTAAGAAATATCTCTTTGATGGGAACATTTCCTTTTCTTCTTATCTCACTCTCTCAAATAAGATGACATTGGGCCTGATAATATCCATATTTATCAGATATTTGAGACATGAGCTCAAATGGTTATGATTTCCTTGGTAAGTCACAAATGGTAAGTCGCGGTTATCCCCCGCGAGGGCTCTGGATTTATAAGTAGGTTCTCTGCTCCCACCTGCAGGCGGTGTAAGCCCGCCATCGGTGGGATGTCTCCCATGGAGTGCCATCCTCGACATTCCAGGAGAGACATTTCTTCTCTTTCTCTGTCTCCTTGCTCCTTTCTTCTGTCCCGCTTTCCTTCCTCTCTTCTTCTTGACGTGTAAACGCATCTTACCGCGTTTGACACAATATGGCCGTAATCGTGCTGATATGTCGTTAAACTCCAACACAACAACACAACTCACAAATGGTTGATGGTCCATGGACGCTGAATGTGTCCATACAAGATGATGAATTCCCCATGCCCCATTAATAGTTGCTCTGGCACATCGTCATTTATGATCCCAATCATGATTGGGAGTTGTTTTTTTTTAGTTCGTGCAGATCGCAACAGAAAAAACTGCATCTCATTCTCTCAGTATGGGGTATATGTGGAGAGTCTTGTTCTTTTTCAATGAGGATAAATTCTTCATCAAGCCGCCTCTGGTTTTTGGACTTTGGTGAAACTTGACTCCTCACGGGCAAATCTTCTTCAGCTGATTGATTCGGTATTCGGGTGGATGTCATGATGGATTCTGTTCTATCGTTGCTTTCGTCTGAAATGCTGGTGATGGATTGAAATACAATTATATTTTCTATGTTACCGGTCGCTGCTTCGTCAAACAACGGATCCCATCCAAATTTCAATCAAAACATTGAAATCTAACAAACAAGACAAGGGACCTTTTACTGTATGACTTCAGCTGATCACAGCTCTTCTGTGTCATAATCTCTCATTCTCTCTTTCTCTCTCTTTTTTTTTTTAATTTCCATGTTTTACTTCATTTCAGCTTGTTCAATTGTAATGTGTTGTCTAAGATTGGCAGAAGGTCAGCCTTGATTTGGGG
>JBCEWB010151585.1:0-10672 GCA_039654565.1 Peronia peronii
TCTGCGACTGCATGTAGCAGCCAGGTGGAGCCAAATCCTGGTTGACAGTAGACTAGGCCTAACGTTGAATGACCATTAGTCAAATACGTTAGAATGGACATATCCACTTTTTGATACCATTTTTATACGCAGTAAAGGCAGGGCTTTTAAGAGAAAACAAAAACCCAAAATCGCATTTTTTGAGCAAAACCCAAATTTCAGGACACCCCCCCCCCCCCTTAACAGAGAAACAAACAAATAAACAAAAAAAAAAAAAAGGTACACATAAATTTTCATGAACAGCTCAAGATCAATATTTCTTCATGTCTAAAACATTATTCTCCAAAATAATTTTGCTTTCTATTCCACAATGAAATAGAATTATTTCTCATGAAAATAAAACACCAGGTTCCACCGCCCACCATAGACCATGTTATTAATTGTTTAAATGAGAGAGAGAAAACTGAAGAGGCACTATGCCTAAATCTTAACCCTTTCAGTGCTTTCAGCTAGGAGTGCCCTGTGCCAGGGAATTTCTCTAGCTTGCCCACAATCAGATTGGTTGCACCAAATTCTCTGTAACTTCCCTAATATGTATAGTATCCTGCTAATTTTGCATAAAACTATTCTCTAAATATTTTCCTCTGCCTCCTAAATCCTGTTTTTAAATGATACATATTTACGTGTAGAAAAAAAAAGAACGCTACGTGTATTTATATGTGTTTCTGTTAGTCTTCAGATCTAGATCTAGAACTTGAGTTAGCGATTGAGACACGTTCCTACTAGATCCAGATCTAACTGAGCTACCTTCATCATCATCAGATTCACCAAAAAGATCTTCGTCAGCACTATCACAATCGTTCAGGATCTCATCTAACACTTCTGATGATGTTTTTGTTTCAGTCGCCATTTTGACCTAGGCACGAATCACAAAGTACGCACAAATTCCATTAATTCCCGACTTGAAACAACCGCTCACGCACAATCAACACCTCAAAAAAAAACAAAGAAGGTTGAAGATATCAAGGGAAGTCACTCACCAAACAAACTTGGAGAGATTTATAATTCTAAATTTTAACCAGCTGCCCAGGAAGATGATATGCTCTAGATCATGCTAGGCAGCCTCAGCTGATGAAAAGTAATCTGATTTGTTGTGAGAAAAGTACAAAAGCAACTGATCACAAAATGCCCAATAGTAGCAGTTTCTACTGTAACCAAACCTGTGATCACTGGCCATTTGGCAAGCAAAGCTGACAACTGCAGCATTATGGCAAAAGAACCAAAATTCTAGGAAAAACAAACTGTTACAGGAAGGAGGCTGATTCATCAGAGGAAAGAGGATAACACATGTAGCTTTTGATTAGCTCTCAAGTCACAAAAACATAGGTGAGTTCCAGTTATAGACACTTCTGTTTCTACACTGCTCTAGTGCAGGCAACACCAGAAACTGAGAAACTGTGTCGAACATGCAAAGGCTTGTCAGCCATGAAAAGCATTGCTCTCTGAGAAGTTCACTATGACACACTTCTGTCTCTGTTGTAAGACTGTCAGTGGTGATGATGATCAGAGCCATTCAATTAATAACTGTGGAACTTGGAACAGGCTATGCTTCATAAATAACAAATCACAGACTTATCTATCTTGATGCCTTCTAATCTGTTAGATCTTGGCCAGCTTTTAAAACAACACCACAATAAGGGGTTTTATATCTATATGTAGAATCTTTTGATAGGTGCTGCAAGCTGATGGCTGGCAAATAACCTAGCAAGAAGAACCCAAACCGGGTATATAATTTGCTTCTTCGTATAACAATTAGTAATACTGAGCAACATTCAACGCTTCTGATTGCCAGTGGGAAAGTAGAGGACTGGGGCCAGTTGGCTCGCTCACAGTGGGCAGGACTGAATGCTGATGGGGGTTAGCAGTAAACAGAGAGAGGGAAACTGATCATATCACTCAATCTTAGCAGTAAAGCGATTAAATGTATGATATGTTTCCATGTTTCAATCTTTTGAGGCAGTTCCTGACTTTGTATAAAATCAATCACTGTGGATTGTAGAGGATTATACTGAAGTTTCTGTTCTATTCTTTTCACATGACAGTTTCAAGCGACCGTATAAATCTGCCTAATATAACACCAACCTCTGAAATGGCACTGCAGTTTTGAAGAGATTCTCAATCTGTGAGGGATCACCCCTGGCCACATCTGTGATAGTCTGATATCCGGCATTGTACAGCATTCTGGCACTGGAGGCATTCAGGGAGGGGATGCGTACCAAATCCACCAATTCTTGTTGCACACCACAGGACAGTCGCTTTTGAAACTGAGAAAGAATCAGCTCCAAATTGTGCCAGCCCAGGCGGCCACAGAACACTGTTATCATGCCTGAAACAAAATCACGTGACTTTTACACCTGTGATGGACATGGTCAGAATCACAGGATTTGGAAAAATAATCTGTAACTTTATAGCTGCCTTCAGCCATTTTAGTCCTCTTAACTCACTCCCTGCCGATTACAGATATATTGGAAACTGTAGCGATGTACTTTTGTAAATATAGTCAAACAGTAGTAATGTACTGTAAATATTACCCAAATTTCATTATTTGGTACCAGTATATAGGAATTTCTGGTTCTGAAATTATCAGGAAGGACATCATATTCCTTCAAAAAGCAGATGAGCAGAAAACAATGAAAAAAAAAAGGCAGGGAATGAGCTGATGGACATGGTCAGAATCCCTGCACTCTTAAATATTGTCATTAATCCTTTGAACCCGAGACACCGATATATTGGTGTACGCCGTAAATGACTGCTCCCCAAGACACCAATATTTCGGTGCGCCCCTGTTTACCTCAGATCCACCGTTCGTATATGAAAATAAAGAAAGACAACTGACGTTACACTGTACTACTAGGTCTGAGGTAAGCCTAGCAATGGCGGCCTCCACTGTAGTAGTCAGAATTTATTATTTTTCTTTATTTTCTGCCCATTTGCTGAGTGTATGTGCACTTTCGAAGTTTTGACTTGGGAGCCCAGGGGAAGGGAGTTCTCCATGACCACGAAGTTACAGTTCAAAGGGTTAAGCCTCAGGTCTGATTACTGCAACTTACCTATCAGTTGGAGAGCAAAATCTAAACACCACTATGGACACTTGGCTTCGGCAGCTAACAAAAAAAAAAGCTAGTTTTAATATAGTCAAGACACAGAAACAAAAAAATCTGAGGTCTCCAAGTTAAACCTGTTTTTCAGATACATCATATAGCTTTGACTGAAGCACCACAACCTTTACTAGCCAAAGGGCTGATACTCTATCACATCTTGTATATGGACAATCTCTTGCAGGCAAGGCACACATGTGTTATTCCATTTTCCAAATGCCTTATCTTTGTCCTCTAAATAAGCTGGATACAAAAAACTTTGTCATAAAGAGAAGAAATTCTTTTATGTATTCTGTTTTCAGCACATCTCTTGTATTTTCCTTGATCCAAGCCAAAACTCTATCCTTACAGTATGTCAATGCCACCTCTTTGTTAACTTGTGAACAAAATGAAGGCCAAATGAATATCTTTCTTTCTTGTATTCTTAGTGCATTACATTCTGTTCGGCATATTTTTGAATGTTTTACTATTCAGGGATGGGACAGGATGATATTAGTGTATTTGTTGTGATATAACCTTTGGACTTGTCTCAGTCCAAGCCAAGCCTTTACCAGTCATTTGCACTGTTAAATACATATATCAACCCTACCAGCATATGTTGAGGTCGACTGTTGCAGGGACTGCAGCTGGCCTTTGCTACAGTTGAACTTTGCTGCCACCTGTAGAAGTGGACATTCCTGAACCTGTTGCAGACAAGATGATAACAAATTACACATGAAAGATATGTTTTAATTTTAGAAAGACAATATGCATATACTTCTGCGCCAGATGATGTAATTCTGAATTCTGTTTACAAACACATATGCAGCATGACAGAAATGCTTCAGCTCTATAAAGTCACAGTATTTTTGTACAGGACAATATGCCAACAAATCACATAATGTGTCCACATGTCTGAGGTTGTTGTACATTAAAATACCATAACACTTCTCAACCAAACCAGATTATAGTGGGTCACATCTAGTTATTTAGCAAAGAAAATTAATTCACAAGAAAGAAAAGTATGTGCTTTATAAATTCATAATACTTTTCAATCAAAACAAGATATGTGTAATGACAAATCACATTTATCTAGCAAATATGCTACGAGAAAGATATCTAATAAGTTTCCAGAGTCATAATATATTTCTGCATCAAATGAGGTTCTAATGAATCACATTTATATAGCCAATATATTACATGAAAAGTATCAGTGAACTTTACAAAGTCACAATATTTCTGCATTTCTTAGAGCAGAGACATGAATGACAATATGCCAGAATCATAAAAAACAAATACAGCACAAAATCTATCTGGTAGACATTTTTTTTATTATGAACCAACTGTATAGTTACATGTGTGTTTTACTTCATGAGCAAAGTGACTGTGAATTGTAAATATGATCAGACCATGTGGGAAAAGAAAACCGTAATTTAATCTGGCTTGACAGTGGCATGTGTCAAAACATGTTCCAAATCGATGAGAAAAATAACATTCTTTAAATTTTTTCAGAATAAACAGATGTATGGAGTATATTTTTTCATGAATTCCATATCTATATTGATACTGGAAGAGAATCCATGGTCTTTGTGGAAGATTATTCAAATATGGGTATAGCTGATACTGCCATGCAACTTAAAGTGTATGGCAAGTGTGCGCATCTCAATGTTGGTATATTGGATGGCTAAACTGAATATTAGTCAAAGAAAACATGTTTAGTGATTTGATTCCGTCGAATGTACAGTTCAGATCATTCTCGCGAGTTTACCATTTAATTATTATCACCTTTTTAAAATAACGTCAAATATATTTTTTTTCTGGCTTTATGTAAGTAGAAACACAGATCTTTATGCAACAATGTTGTGTGCCAAATTTCATATGGATACATTCAGCAGTTTTCAAGTCCATAAGCATTTTATGGGTTTTGTTGCAGATTTATAGTATAGATTAATTTAACATGGGGTAAGTCACAATGACCTGGCAATTTAATCCATTGGACATCTCTCCTGTTAACTTAAAAACCTTCAACAAATCCTTGTCAAATTCTCTCACAGAGATGGCAGATAGTGATGGATGCTAATAAGCATGACTAACGAAGTTCTATCCTACCAGACTGTTTAACACCAGGGCTGTGTAAAACCGATGGTGAATGGCAAGAGACTTTCTTTGTGCTTCACTCCGCCCACTAATGCGACCTGCTATTGCTCGGGCAATGAAGGATTCTGACACACCCACCAAATCAGCCACTCGGCGGTCAGCAGGGGTCAAGGTCTCCCACAGTGTGTGGTAGTGATACCAGTCTATGGAAGCCGAGACATCATTGGTGTAGACAGGAGTGACCTGGTAAATGAATATATTGACAATAACATACCAATAACTTGCATTCTGATGATTTAAGCCAATTCTCATATCAATACAAGCTTGCAAAATTTAGTTAACAAGGACCACACATCTGAACAGAAAAAAAAAAAAGCTAAAAGTCTTCAAGAACAATTCTTTCAGTACACAAATTTAGTTCAGTCACAAAATGACAATCACATTCAAAATTAACACATAAAAAAAAAAAGCAACAAAAAACATAAAGGTACTATGCCAGCTTCATTATTAACTAAAAGATACTCTTCTCTGTTCGTTCTTCATTAAATAAATGACACATAATATTTGTTCAGAGTGGTCAAAATTACACATGGCAGCAACACTGGCATAAAAAATTACTGACCAGATAAATTATATGCAATTCTGTGTCTAAAACGAATGCACGACGAGCCTTCTGGAGCTCTTTGAAGACCAGCAGTCCTTCATCAGGGGATAGGGAGGAGGCAAGGATGGCTGATCCCAACTGGGTGGGCTGAAACGTTTTCACCTCTTGACCCTCTGTTGCAAAAAAAGAAGGGAGGTGTCATTTCAAGGCAAAATAGTAATATGGACATTATCTGTTCAATTTTTAACATTCAGTAATGGACATATTGCTGCCTTTACTTATTCTTCAACATATTTTTCATAATTAAGCAGCAGATTAAATGTTGAAGGGTCATTCCGGTCATACATTTTCTTACTTTATTTCGCTTATATCTTTCCGCAGTAAAATATATAGTGATTATAGTATACTCATCGTATTTTCCTTCAGGATTATAAACAAAATTCTCAAATTATGGGGAGAAAAACCATCAATCTTTTAACATTTTCTTTTGATAGATACAGAGTTAGACAAGTTCTTGTGAAAGAGACACTTAAGCATTAATTGCTGCAGTCAAGGTTTTGCTTTTTCCTTACTTTCCACTGATGGTGAAATTTGAACTCTTGCACATACTTGCTTTAGATCAGACAGGTATAAAATTACCTCTTTCCTAACCAATGGGCTAAAGGAATGATTAATGTAAATTGCAAATACTCTTTCAAATAAGAATATTACTTGTCTATAATTGTCAGCATTCTCAATTTTTATGATAGTTATTTTGATTTCCCTCATATACCCTCCCACTACTAATGATTTCCAAAGATCACTTTCTGAGTGTGTCCACTTATTTAAGTAGCAAACAGTGCTTATCCTTCCAGAAACAGATTAATATTATCAATAACTGATGGAACTTTTGTTCTCTATAAATCACAAGGCAAGGAAATCTGACTTGGCTGTTTTGACTAAGCAATTTCCTGCAGTGAATTTATTTTTAAAAAAAAAAAACAATAACTAGGAGATTTAGAAGCTCTCTTCTATCTTTTTTTGTTTTTTTTTTTGTTATTCTGTTTTCTTATTTCATTATAAAGCAACAATTTAATTATCAGAAACATGTTTTTAATTCTCGCTCAGTCTCTATAGAAAAAATTGTTAAATTTATCTTAGTCCTTTGGCAAATATTAAATATTATTATCACAACCATCTTGAAAACAAAATTAATTTCAAGACATGCAATTTACTGTTAGTGAGCAACCAACATTTCTTAGGTAAAAATAACTGAGAACCCCAAAGTTCTGGGCAGACAAAAGATGCATACATTTTTATGTTCCAAGTTGCTTGTTGATTACTTAGCTCTTCCTTAGAAATGTTCAACATCAGAGTTCATTATGTACATTTCTAACTGATCTGCATTCACAGGCGAGAGCTTGAACAGCAACATGTTTGTAAGAAATCCTGCTTTTATGTAATAAACTGACTATGAGTTTACAAATCAAAGATATTTTAATGTTGTCAAACAACTTCAGTAGTGCTAGACAAAATAAATACCTTCATTCTGTGTCGAATTTATACTGACAAATTCATTGTCCTGCAAGAAGCTGATGCAGCTTTCAACCAATGCTGTATTGATGTTGCTCTGAGCATTCTCACCGAGAGAAGCTGACAGAAGGGTGCAGTTGATGTAGGCAACAACATCCTCAGGAGACAGTGCCACTTCACTAACAACCACCTGTTGGAAATGATAATCTAGATGTATTTTCATATAAACCAAACAATCCAATATGCTTTCATTCACACATCATATTTTTATCTTATAAATAAAGGTAATCAATGGTGTAAGGCATAAATCTGCGGATTCTGGAATTTCCAATCATCTTTTATCCGTTATATTTCTTTCTTTTATTATGTCAAACTATTTGGGGGGAACATCTTCTATTTCATATTTTTCATCATTAAGCTCTTATTTTATTCCCAAAATTGATTGTTTCCAATTCCCATATATGTGTCTATCACCAGTTCCTAGATTTTACCTCCAAAATTGCCCGTTTCAAACTACGGCTGAGTCCTTCCTCAGGATCAAAGTGGAGACAACTCTCCACTGGGGGCAGCTCAGATTGCAGCAAAGATTGTCCTTGGCTCTTCTCCTGAGCTTTACAGATCAGAACACTCTCACCTGGAAAAGTCATGGTTGATCAGGATCATACATGGCTTTCAACTCAATACAAATGGACTCTCCATCAGCCCAGTAGAAGAGGAGGTAGACAGGTCATTTTTCATAATTTGATCTAGAATGAGAGGTGATAAAACTGGGAGGCACAGCAACTTTCACATCACTTGTATAGAAAGCAATTCCTCAGGAACTGTTGCCATTTTTATATCACAATATGGGAGACTATTTTTTCTTTTTAGGAGCTTTAGGCGAGCTGTCTTCTGATAGGTCTGTCATGGTTATGTGTTTCCAGATTGTGGTTATCATTTTTAAATAACAGGCTTCTTTCCACATATATCTCAAAATATAAAACCTATTCACTTTAACATTTTATAATTTTAGTCACAAAATGTCCGATATCATTGAAAAGACAAAAAAAAAGAAAGGATGAGAGAAAAAGGAAACACACACACACAAAAAAAACACTGAACATTCTTGTACACTACATCTACCCAAGAAGGGAGAAACTGACAAATTTTGAAGAAAGTGAGATAAAAATGATTTTGAAAGTGTAAGTTCTCTTCATCCATGGATGCCAACCTTCAGTATCCACTCCCTTCCTCCCCGCCCTGCCAGCCATCTGTTTGTAGGTCAGGGCATCCAGGACTTTCCCATGAAACATCGGTGTCCGAATGATGACCCGTCTTGCAGGCAGGTTCACTCCTGATGACAAGGTTGAAGTTGCCACTAGGACTTTGAGATGACCTTGGCGGAAAGCTCCCTCAATGATGTCTCTCTCATCAAAAGTAAGACCTGTCATTGATAAGATAACTCAATTGTTCTCTCCATTTCTGGCAAACATCTGTCGGCAAGGGAACTCTATCAAATGATTTCCAAAGGATTCAATAATAAGCATAACTCATTTCTTATATCACACCTGAAACTCAAGCTATCAGACTTCTTTAAATCTGAAAATCTCTGAACAAAACCAAATGTCACAACGCCAAAGGGCATAACATAACACAGACATTGCTATCAATGGGGCAGTGTGGAGAGACGATATCCAGATAACTGGAGGCACGACATGGACTGGGTCAATAACAAATCGAGAACTTGGCACTCATTGGCGAAGGGCTACATATCCCGCCAAGGGTGGCTGATCCTGACAAGAAAGTAACAAACAACACACATTTTTCTTTCTACTGACTTCAGGAACTCTATCGTTGAAAAATTTGACAGGAATTCATTTTACAAGATCATATGACAAATGTTAGCACAACCCTCACCTGCATGATGATAGGCGACTCCATTGACTATACATCTGCTCAGCATTGGATCAGCTCCCACAGAACATCTCCTCAGCTGCTCCACTGTCTCCTGGAGACTCTCCCTGTCCAGGTGCGGCTTCAATCCTTCATACACTTTTTCAGTGGGATTGTCTGGCAATTTGAAATCAGTTTGCTGGTTCAGTTTCAGTAATAAAGAAAAAAGCTTGTTAGAAATTAACATAACAATTTCATGTGAATCCAAAGTGATAAATTCATATAAAAACAGAAGAATCCAAAACTAACTGAACAAGGTCGTTGCTGTAGCCATGAGGTTTGGTGTCTGTTCCGTGGTAAACAATTTATGTCGTGGTTTGCAGGTTCACCTTACAAATCCTGCACGTAGGGGATGAGAAGGATATGAAGATTGAAATCTGTGTTTTTTCAATGACTCAACCGTCCCCTGGCTTCTTGGGTTGGTACCAACGTATATCCTTTTCGGACAAAGGTGAATATATTTCCAAGATCCCGTGAGTACGTTATACGTGTTCAAAAAACCTTGGCACTTAAAAATTAATCAAGAGTAGGCAGAGTACTGCTGTCAGGAAATTTCCAAATTCTAAATTCCTACCCACAAAAAATTCTCACCAAAAACAGGCAACCTGTTAAAGCTCAGATAATCCTACCTTCTTAGGACTGAAAGACATGAGAAATAAAAATTAATCAAATAAGAAAAATGCTGACAGGAGACAACCCATTAAGTTTTCAAGTAGTGGCGTTGAACTCAGAAATCTAAAACCATTAAACATCTGACAAGTTGACATCTCACTGCCAATGACATTTGTTGTAGCTTATGACACTATCCAGAATATACCTTTTCCCTGCTCATTGGCAGGTCCTTGATTTGCATGGGTCAGGGCATAGAACCGTCTGGCGATGGTCTCACATAGTTTCTCACACCAATTCTTTGTGGGACAGAAGATGAGAACTCCATGACCTTCAGTGACCGTCTCTAGACTGAGAGCAATCACATGATCAGCATCGTTAGGACAGGTCAGCAGGACAGGTATTTCTCGCTGAACGACTAAAGAGCTGTTCAAGATCTTGGTGTCCACTTTGATGTGTTCTGTTAGGGGCACTGGCCGATAGTCTGTGTAGTACAGAGAAGCTTTCAACCACTTTGCCAGCAATGGTAGGTTGGGTAATGTGGCACTCATCCCTATGATCTGAATCTGCCCATCTGTGGATTTTTCCTTTGTTCTGTTCAAATGACAAAACAAAAAGAAATCTATGACGTACTGCCAGGTCTAGACAGAACCTATTTTTAGCATGTAACCTCCAATTTCTCTAAAAGAACATTACATGTAAACAATCTAAAACAATCGTAAAGGGCAAAGTTTCCTTGATAAAGATATGACTGCATGCAGAGAGTTTTTGTTTGTTTGTTTTTTCATCTTTATTTATATAT
>JBCEWB010151596.1:0-10672 GCA_039654565.1 Peronia peronii
ATACAATTTTCGAGGATTTGGACGGTCTATACTTGGCTTAAACTCTTTATATCAAAAGAGGTCACCTCTAAGGTTTACCTCTGTTCCTTTTCCGGGATTTGAGGTGATGGCAACCGCAAAATTCAACGTTTCCATGCGTTTTTTAATATTGATTAACCCATTTTGTCTAGGAAGCGATTTTATGTCGAAGCCAACTCCTTGGTCTTTGGCCGTCACCTCTAGTTGGTGATTCTTTGCGAACATAAAGAGGTCTAGGGTATCTGTCTTGGCATGTTTGGTGAAATTGTTGATAATTTCCTTAATGGCCATAATCAACTGTTTGTTTGCAAATTTTGGTAGGGTGTAATCTTCTTTGTCGCGTTCTGTTTGAAGTGATATTGTTTTTCCTGTGTGCTTGTTAGAATAGTCCACAAATTGTTTAATACGCTTAAACAATGGCACAATACCATTGTTATCGGGGTTTGAAGCCCATAGTAGGTCCTTGGTGTCCTGGATGAGAAAGTCGAGATCTTTTTCGAAAGCAACAAAATATTCATCAGCTGTTTCAGACTTGGACTCCGTCTTTCTAAAGATATCTTTTATAACATCCATACCGCTTAACACTCCGGCCAATCGGTTGCCAAAATTATCGTGCAAGTCTGAGGTTATGGAAGCCTCTAAATGTTGCAATTGGTTTTCAACCACAATTTTTTCCTGTAGCCTATCTTCTGCAATTTGTCTTGCTTTCCTTAGTTTGGTGTTCAGGTAGGCCAATACCATACTAATGAGCAGTACGACCACAGCAACGCCCAGCCAAATGTTTCGTCTTATACTTGCTATGCGAAGCTTTTCTTCATTTTCTTGAGCTGCAAGCATTTGTTGGGCTTCCAAGTTTTTTTCCTTTTCAACGAGTGCTTTGTTGATGCTGACTAAATTACTGATGGTTTTTGCTTGTTGACCGTGTTTCACGTAGTCTTCTTCATAGTCAAATGCCAACTTGCCAAAATACAGCGCTTCGTCCTTGACTCCCTTTGCCATATAAGCTCTGGAGAGTGTTTTTGTGGCATGGAACAACTCATGCTTATAATCTTCGTTCTCTGCGATACTGAGTCCATTTCTGCCTGCGGTAATGCTTTGGTCATACAGCCCTTTTTCCAAAAGCAGTTTGCTGTAATTTATCAATACAGCACACTCAATATGTGGTGAGAAGTTCTCGTTTTTATTGATTATGTCGAGTGCAATCTCAAAATGTTCTTGGGCTTTATCGAGCTCGCCCAGTTTTTGGAACACATGTGCCAAGGAATTGTAGGTAGGCACTAATCGCTTGTAATCTATCTCATCGTTACTATTATATATTTGGATGGCTTTCTGTAAGTAGGGCAATGCCTTTTCGTACTCTCCTATAATATTATAGATGTTACCGATGTTGGATACAAGTTTGTGTTCATTGGGCCTGTCTGGCATTTCCTCAACGATATCGAGTGCATCCCTGAAGTACTGCAAGGCATTTTCATAATCCCTCATTTCCGAATGGTTGATGCCCAAAAGGTTAAGTACGTGTATCTCAATGTACTTATCACCATATTCCTTGGACAACTGGGCAATTTTGTTGAGATAATAAACAGCACTGGCATCATCGCGGATTTCGCTATAATTAGCTACCGCCGCACTGTAAGCATTTAGAATCAAAGAAGTATCTTTTAGTTGTTCAGCACGTTTGGCAGCTTTGAGAAAACTTTCTGTGGCACTGGGACGATCACCCGAAAAGTAGTGGTAATACCCTCGCCTTAACATTGCCTTCGATATACCGAGTTCAAAATTGGCCTTTTGCGACAAATCCTGAATTTGATTTATATAAAAGTCCAATGAGTCATTATCGATGCCTTGGTAGTGTTCGGCAATTTGATCCAGTGCGTCAATCCTACTTGCCACATCATTACTGTTTGCTGCAATTTGTTGTAGGCTGTCTATAGGATTTGTTTGACTTGTAGTTGGCCAAGGAAATACTAAGAATACAAAACAAAATATAGAATTGAAAATAATGCCCGAGCGAACCATAATTAAATGATTTTCAAAAATTTATCGCAATTTAAGATTTAAGTTTCACAACGTACGATCATTGGTTGATCTTTTTTATCATTTTGTTGCTTGTTATAACAATGAACACATTTTTTAGGAAATGGAAAAAATAAAGATGAGTTCTTTTTCAATTGGCCAAAAAAAATTCCTTTTGAGCCCATTCTTCATCTTTTTTCTTTTTGTAGCGGTGCTATGATAGTCAAAAAAGCTCTCAACTGGACATACAACCGGTAATTTTTGCTTCTTCCCGATAATTATCGGAATAAAAAATGTAAATGAGTTCAATGCCCAATCAAAGTTGACCAATGTGGTTATGATCAAAACTACCATTGTAATGATAACCGCACTGGGCATGTTCACATACCAATCTTAGTAATCTTCTTGTTGAACTGTCAAAGTCAATGTATGGTAGTTCACATCAGTAATGAAGATTTAACATGCAAACGAAATTAAATTGGAAGTCAATGACATATGCATTATTGAAAATAGCAATTGAAAGCCAACGACCACCTCTACGCATCATGGTGCTTGCATATATCGGAATCTCCAATCAAAGCCAGTGTGCTGTCCCTGAAATTCTATAAATTTTTCACAGGGTATTCGGTACATTATGCACAGTAAAAAAACCATAATGACACTTTAAATTTGTTGAGTAGCAAACAAGCTAATAATGACCGAGGGGAAAAAATCAAAAATCAAAGTGTTTCTCCACAGGATAGGAATACCGTCCCAACAATTTGGGAACGGTATACTACGTGACACGGGGTTTGCTATTGTTTCATATGAACTGGCCAGTCAAAAAACTTTGCACTTTACAGCAAGTTTATTTCAATTTAGGAAAGCGCTTCCCAGTACAATAAAAAATGTTAACTCCGGTTGCAAAAGTTTGATCATTGGGATTGACCATAAAATTGAAGTAAAATACCTAAAAGAAAATTTTTCCAATATAGCATTGCAGATAGGGGGCGGGTTTACAGTTTCCCATATTTAAAGATTTTGATTTTAAATGTTAAAAAAAATACACATACTGCCCATGGCCATTGTTTTTGCCACCCATGTATTTGGGCAGCAAACGACCCAGTTCAGGCACTTTGTGGAGGCGGGAAGTATCTCTCCCGATCCTATTTATGGAGTGGTACAGGACATTAGGGGCTTTACCTATCTTGCCACCTCTAATGGTATATTGCGCTACAACGGTAACGGGTTTGATTTTTGCAAAGACCAAGAACACCGAAAGGACCAAGCGGGCATATCCGATATGCTTTTGGACAAAAAGGGGCGTATATGGTTGGCCAATTATTCAGGTGGTATTGAAAAGTACGACAGCGAAACCGTTTCTTTTACCAATTATAGCATGTCAAATCCATCGGTCAAGGGTCTTTTGCCCAACAATACCTTTACCCTATATGAAGATAGGGATGGCAACGTTTGGGCCGGTACGGGTGGCGGACTGGCCCTTTATTCTGAAGAAGATGACAGCTACGAGATCTTTTCCATTGGTGGCGAAAAGGATTCCGTACAAAATAAGAACAAAATTATAAGCATATATGAACAATCCAACGGGCATTTTTGGTTAGGCACTGATGGAGGCGGGCTCTACCGGTTTGACCGTGCCCGAAAGTCCTTTTTGCCATATGATTTCAAGGGTTCCCGGGCATCAAGTATGATTAGCACACGAATCCATGACATTGAGGAATGGGAAGGCAGTCTGTTGCTGGCAACATTTGGCAACGGAATTCTGAAACTGAATTTGGAAACAGGCCAGGTATCCGACTTTTTGGAACAAGTTGACATCAAAAAACCCAAATATGTGCGAAGACTTCTTAGGGACTCCAATGGCACGCTTTGGATCGGAACTGATGGCTATGGCCTTATAAGTGTCAGGCGAGATGGTGGTGACAAGCTAAAATTTGAACAGTTCCTTCATGATGATCGGTCACCGGGATCAATTTGCTCCAATGCCATTACTGAATTGTTCGAGGACATGGACAAAAATATTTGGATAGGCAACGGACTGGGGGCCATCGATATTATCGAAAAGGCTGCAAATTATACTAAACTGTACCAGAGCGATACCAAAGATTTCAACAACCATCCAATACTTTCACTTTATAAAGAGGATTCAATTCTATGGATGGGCACTGATGGCAATGGCCTGGTGGCCAACAATACAAAAACGGGTAAGATCCAAGCCTTTAACTCTAGCTCGGAACCCAAGTTTGATGGAAAGGCCGTACAGGTGGTAAAACCCGATGGCAAGGGAGGGCTGTGCGTGGGTACTTATACTGACGGTATTTTTCTGTTCAATCCAACAAAAGGGGTAACAGCCCATTATGAAAACATCCCTGGTAATCCCGAATCGTTGCCACATAATGATGTTCGTGACCTATTGGGGACCGCCGAGGCCAGAAACTATTGGGTGGCCACAAATGGCGGAGGTATATCCCTATTGGATACCAAAACAGGAAATTTTAAAAACTTTCGGAACAAACCGGAAGACCCCCACAGCCTATCCCACAACAGTGTCATTAAAATGGTACGTCAGAACGATTCGATCATTTGGATTGCCACTTTTGGGGGAGGACTTAACCGTCTCAATACCATTACAGAAAAGTTCAGGCACTTCAGGGCCGACACCAACAATGTCAATATCACTCTTGAGTCTGATCTCTTGCTGTCACTAATGCTGGATCGTAATGAAAAATTTCTTTGGATCGGGGCATCGGGTGGTTTACTCAGCAAAATGGACCTGACCACCGAAAAAGTTGAGAACATAAGTGTGGGCATTGGGGACAACAATAATATTATGGCCATGGAACAAGATTGGCTTTCACGCATTTGGATGGCCACAAAAACAGGAATCTTCCTTTTTGATCCCGCTGACCAAAGTGTCGTAAAAGTGCCCTACACCAAAGGCTACTATTACCTGAACTCAATTTTTGCCAACGAGGGCGACCTTTTTTATTTTGGTAACAGAAAAGGTGCCTTGGCCATAGATCCTAAGGAAGAAATACCCCTGTACAGATCTCCGAATGTGATTATAAATGACATTAAGCTCTTCAACAAGAGCGTTGCTGTGGATCCGGAAAGTTTTCTCGACAAAAGCATCTGGAACAAAGAAAATATTACCCTAAGACACGACCAGAATGTACTGACGCTCAACTTCAGTGACCTGGATTGCACCTATGGCCTCAACGATATGCTCTCCTATCAGGTCAAAATGGAAGGGTTTGATGCCAATTGGCGCGACCTGGGCCAACAGGGTACAGTGACCTATACCAACCTGTCCGCAGGTGACTATACATTTAAGGTCGGAGCCATAAAACCAGGTAGCCGGGAAACCAATAAAAAGCCCACCTTGCTAAAGATCAAAGTGCTCCCCCCATTTTGGTTGTCTTGGTGGGCCATTTTCCTTTACGCGCTTATCCTGATAGGGGTCGGTATAGCTTACCGCTCGTACACGATTAAATGGATCGGCTTGAAGAACAAACTTGCAAACGATCACATTCAACGAGAGCAAGAGACTCGTTTGCATAAGTTAAAAGAACGGTTTTTTACTGATATCTCCCACGAGATACGCACTCCCATAAGCCTTATTCTTGGTTCAATGAACGCACTGGTAAAGGAGAATATATCCGCTGCGGGACAGGGGCACATCAACACACTGAAGAGCAGTTCCAAACGCTTGTTGAACTTAGTTGATGAAATGCTCAATATAAGAAAGTTACAGACGGGCAATCAGACCCTGCACAAGACATACAATGAAGTAGGTACCTTTGTGCACGAAATATTCATCGCATTCTCACAACAGGCAGACACCAATAAAATACACTATAACTTCGAACGGTCCGATGAACCCATCTATGCTTGGTTCGATAGCATACAGCTCGAAAAAGCCATTTATAACCTGCTGTCCAATGCCTTTAAATATACCAAAAATGCCGGTACCATCACCGTTACTGTCAAGACGGTGGACGACCGTGTCCAAATCAAGATTTCCGACACGGGCAAGGGCATTGGGCCGGACAAGCTTGACCATGTGTTTACCCGATTCTACCAGGAGGAAGATTCCGAAGAGGTAACAGGATTTGGCATAGGGCTATCTATAGCCAAGGAGATAATCGATCTTCACAAGGGAGACATTTCAGTGGAAAGCACGGTAGGCATGGGAACAACCTTCACAATAGAGTTTCCACAAGGCAGCGAACACCTCAGTGAAAAAGAGTCAGGTTCCATTGAGAACTCGTACGAGACCGAGGACATTTTGATGGCAAAAGAAGCAATGGAGAAAAACTTGCCGGAGCCCTGTGGACAGTTTGGCGATAGTATTGTGTTGATAGTGGAAGACAACAAAGATCTGCGAAGATTCTTGGTAGAAGAACTTTCGGGGCATTTTAATACCCTTACGGCCACCAATGGTGAAGAGGCTCTCGAACTGGCCCTTGAGCACTCACCCGACTGTGTGGTCACTGATGTCATGATGCCGATTATGGACGGCATTTCACTATGCAAAAGATTGAAAACAAATATGGTGACCAGCCATATTCCCATAATCCTGCTCTCGGCTAGGGCAATGGTTGAGAACATTATGGAAGGATATGAGACCGGTGCTGACAGCTATCTTACAAAACCTTTCAATGTTGAAGTTCTCATAAGGCATATTTGCAGTCTTTTGGCCAACAGACAAAAACTAAGGGATCATTTTATCGCTGGCAGCTTTATCGAACCAAAGGAAATCAGTATTACCTCCCCTGACCAAGAATTCCTTTTGAAGCTCAATGGCATGGTAGAGGGCAATATCGGCGAGTCAGAATTCAATGTGGATCAACTTGCCAGTGACATGGCCATGAGCCATTCGGCACTCTATAAAAAGCTAAAGGCACTTACGGGCCTGACAGTGGTCGGCTATATCAGGGATTTTCGGCTAAAGCGTGCCGCACAGATTCTTTCACAGCATAAAATGCCAATAGCGGATGTTGCCTATGATGTGGGCTACACCAGCAGAAAGCATTTCAGCAGGGAGTTCAAGAAGAAGTTTGGGCTTAATCCCACTGATTACAATATTTTAAAAACCAATGGTGTAGACAACCGGAATACAGCATAAAATGACATGGTGCGTTCGTTGTGGCACGCCCTTTTGACAACAGTTTTGGAGCCCCTGTGAACATCTTCAAAAAAGGAGGGGAGGTTTTTTCTACCATTAAAATTTACCTTGTGAACCCACATTGGGTTCCTAGAATATAAGTTGCACAGGTTCTCACTGCAAGCACAAGATTTGTCTTTTCCCAATCTAAACGGCAAAAGCTGTTAACTTGGCATTTCCTTTGTCCTTAGTCCTTTTTCTACAAGCCATTCCATGGCTTCTGCCCGGTCCAGAAAGAATTTTACAATCCAATTCTCTGTTTTCGCAAAACCTTTGTACAATGGTACAAATGGCAGGAAGTCCTGGGTAATAACATTGGCTATGAAAAGGTCTCTTTTCCAATAGGAAACCATATTGTCCATGGCTCCGACGGTCTTTAACATGTTGGCATCAAAATTGAACTCTGAGATATTGCTAAAATCGCTTAGTTGGTAGCGCAATCTGTCAAATTTAGGATCTCCGAATATCTGATGTATTGTATCGATAACCATACTACCCTTCAACAATCCTGTATAGGTAACCTTTACAAAGTTTTTCTCCCAAATGATTTCAGAGGGCATAAACAACGTCTTTTTTCTTCAAGGGGTACCTAGGGCAACCTTAAATCCTTTAAGGGCGGCACAATGCCCCCCGCGCGATTATACAAAATAAACCAAAAGTTCGTTACGTACGCGAACATTCAACAGGATTTCTCTATCGTTCAACAGGATTTCCCTATAAGAAACCCATCATGTGTGTTGAGTTCACGGCATTATATTATCCAATACGGTTTAGTGGCGATACACCAAAAACAGAAGATTTTTACCATATTTGGTTAGAGCTAAGACAATACCGTCTTTTGTCTTGCTGTGATAAAGATTGCCCCTAAACCTATGTCCTTTCAATAAAAAGCATGGTTCGCTGAGTTTCTCATACATTAGGAAACCTCAGTTGGACGAAATGGTACAGAAGGGTTTTTGGCTAACCATTGACACTGTGGTGCCCTTACCGGGCGCACTCTCAATCTTTAGGTCAAAGTTGATGGTTGCAGCCCGCTTTTCCATTTGCTTAAGGCCATTTATATGGCCGAGATTATTGCTGTCAAATCCTTTGCCCCAATCTTGGCAGCGTATGCCAATGGAGTGGTTTTTATGTTCGGTGAAGGTAATCTCTATTTTTTCGGTGTCTGAGTAGGTAATGGCGTTTTCGAGGGCTTCCTTTAGTATTAAGAGTATTTGTCTGTTGGAAAATTTGGGCAGCTTTACCTTGCTGTCACTGAAATTTTTTAAGATGTTGATTTTTATCTTATGAATAGAGGAATATTCATCGGCTATATCTTCCAGTCGCTCAACAATATCATCCAATTTGTTGTTGTCCTGATTGTTTGCCCAAAGTAGGTCCTTGATATCTTCACTGAACAGGAAAAGACTTTTTTCCATGATGCCCAAAAACTTGTTCAGTGCCTCGGTGTTCTTGGTCTTGGACCTGTTCAGTTCTTTCAGTATCTCGTGCGCCGATATGATGCTGACCAGCCGATTTCCAAAGTTGTCGTGTAAATCAGTGGCTATCGTGGATTCTATCTGCTTAAACTGCTCTTCCATTTGCCGCTTTGCCTGCATGGTTTCTTCCAGAACACGGTTGTTCTTTTTCAAGGATTTGACCAACATGGCCTTTTCATTTTGGGCCCGTCTACTTCTTGCTATGAAAATAAGTAAAAGCAAAATAATGCCAGCAGCAAGGGTACCAATAACATAAATCTGATTTTTCAGTTGGGCATTCATTTTTTTTACCTGCTCACTTTTGATCAATTTCCTGCTTTTGGCAATGTTTTGGGCAATATAAATACTGTTTTTTGCTATTTTGGCGTTGGCAAGTGCCAATGCTCTGTCCTTTAGCTCCAGTGATTTGATGATATAGAATTCGGCAGAGTCAATTTGTTTTAACCTATTTTTCATATAACGGGCCTTTTGGCGGTAAAACTCGCCCAAAAGGGTAATATGTTCTTGCGATTGACCAAGAACTTCACTGAATTTCTGTTGTTGCAAGGGCTCACTGGATGCACGGAAATCAGCGTACTGTGCCAATTGGCCGTGCGATAGGCTTGAATACAGTAGAAATAATACCTTGAAATGTCTGATCTGGTCTGGCCTCAATTTAGGTGATGCGACATTGGCATTTTGATTCAGCAGATCGGTCCCAGTCCTGGCCAGGGCAATACATTTTGAATAGTCCATCAAATTGAAGTAATAGTGCTCCAACTTTATTTTGTAGGTCTGCAACTGTGAGACCGGATAATCCATGTTTGGCTCATTGTAAATGGCATCCAGTTTTTTGACCGTGGATTTGAAAGATTCATGGTCATTCTTTTTGGCATAGCATTCCAGGATATGGTTGTATGTGCATGCCGAACGATCAAGCTTTCCCTCGGCCCTGTAGGCATCCAAGCTTTTTTTGTAAAATGAAATGGCTGTGTCATAGTCTTCGGCATGGTAGTAAATAAAACCCAAAATATTGCACTTGCCACCAAATCCGTCAATCGTGGCATCATCTTGATTTTTGATTCCAAGGGAATCTGTCAGTTCAAGGGCTCTAAGAAACTCTTTGTTTTCAACTAAATGGACTATGGCCTTTTCATATTCCCCGTTCCCTGAAAGCTTGCCTATGTCAACATTTTTTTGGTCTTTGTTGACACTATCGCTATCTGCCAAACCATTGCTTTGGGCAATCATAAATTGACTGCAAATGCAAATAACGAGAAACAGTGAACTTTTTTTAAGATAGAATGCCATAAAGGATTGTTGCAAATTGTAATAGGTTACTTTCCAGAAAGCTACAGACCTTTGCATGATAAGGGCAAAAGATAATCTTTTAATCAAAACAACAAACTGTAAATAATTTACAGTAAACGGAATATTGGTGCCAAATTCATTTTTCTTGACCATGCCATTTTTAGTTTTATCGGTGTTAGAATTGAACACAGCTTATAGCTTAAAAAAAATGTATAGTATTTTTGGTGGAAATTGTGGTAAAATAAGCCCAATGTCAAAAATTTTGGAAGATGTTCTCTCCAAATTAAAATGTATAATTTATGGAGCAAAGATGGTCAAATGCTTCAAAAATAGTGTTATATGAAATATATTGTTTAAGCTATCTGAATTTTATAGTTTGATAAAATCAAATTTTGTATATTCCTAATTTCAAAGCAATATCCCATAAATGGCTGTTATCGATCGAAAACCTTCGGTTATTTTTGTAGATGACAATGAAATGCTTTTGGATTCCTACAAGTATTACATTGAAACATCAGAAGAATATACGCTTAAGGGTATTTATACCAGTGTCAAGAGTGCTTTGGCCGAATACACCGATATTTTCCCAGATATCGTCGTAATGGACATTTCCATGCCAGAAACCTCTGGAATAGATGGTATTGGCATGTTCAAAAAAATTGATCCAACCGTCAAGATCCTCATGGCCACCATACACGAGGAT
>JBCEWB010151607.1:0-10671 GCA_039654565.1 Peronia peronii
TGCAGAATTTATTGCAGGTGCTTGGTAACAATACAAACTTCAGGGCAGCTGTCTAACTCCGATGCACACGGCTCTCATTGCATTCCACTTCTCTCTCTCCTCTCGCACTTTCTCGGCTAAGCCCTTGTATAGACACCTGCCCGGCTTGAACTCTCCCGAAGTTACAAGTTCTCACAATCTCGAAGTATCTTGAACATAGTACAAGCTCTTAGTCACATACAAAACCGTGACACAGTATGCATACATGTGAAGTAATACACACACAAGATCTGACTAGAACCATGCCATACAAAATGCTTAAAGAGTATCTCAGCTACGCTACGCTCACAACACACTTGCATGGGCCCAGTGTATACAATGACGACCTGCTAAACATCACTCACAGCACACACTCACGTGTACCCAACATGTAAAATCATGATTCGTTACAGAGAGAGATGGAGAAAGAGAGGGGGAATGAGAGGGAGAGAGAAGAAGAAAGAGAGGTGAGAGAGAGAAAGGGAGGGAAAGAGGGGGAGAGAGAGAAAGGGAGAGAAAGAGGGGGAGAGAGAAAGGGAGAGAAAGAGAGATGGAGAGAGAAAGGACAAGAGAGAGGGAGGGAGAGGGAAGAGAGAGAAGGAGAGAGAAAGAGGGGGAGAAAAGAAGAAAGAGAGAGGGAGGTAGTGAGAGAGAGAGAGGGACAGAGTGAAGAGTGGGGGAGAGAGTGAGAAAGAGAAAGAGGGAGAGGGAAAGAGAGAGAGAAAGAGACACTGCTTAAATGTATGCAGCTTTGTTTTTCCACTAACTTGGCAAACTTGACACAGAACTGGGTGAAGTATTTCCGTGAGGAAAAGAGATTGTCTCGGATGATGGGGATATTCTGCTTAAGGTGTGTGGTGATGGCCGTCACATACCCACTCTGGTCTCCCACCGCCTCGATGGTGGACCACGGCATCTATACAAATATGGAGGAAGTAAGGTACAGCTTTAGTGGCTATGTCATTAATACTTGGAAATAAGCCTGTTGCACAAATTTCCCAGAACAAAAGTAAGATTTGAAGTGGACTGCTTTGTAATGGAGAAGTGATACTTAATGTGATCTTCATTTCATTATTTCCTAATTCAGGATCAGACCATCACAATTCATGTGATTCTCATTTCTTTATTTTTCTACTCATGGTATGACTTTCTATCTGTTATGGTTCCATATGTCTCGCGGCCAGTCGAAATGAGACGTAAGTTGCTGGGGTAGAACCAAGAAATCGGGCTATGAATGTGATGAGGGGGTCAGACATCAAATTTTTTTTTATTGCAGAAATCAAAAGTGCATTCATTTCTGAACAAGACAATATCAGTCTCACCATCAGTTTATAAATATTTCTTCATTAAAATCGGGTTTTTGTGAGGTAGTTATGTAGATTTATGCATTAGACCATTCATTCGAACTCGATTTTCTCAGAATTTCGGTCATTGCTGGAGGTCCCCCCTTGTCTCTTTAAGTTGCAATATCTCTGGCTAGAATAAAGCTACCTCAGAACTTTTTTCATCACCTGAAAGGGTATGAACTAACCTTTCACATGATACTAAAAACCCCTTATCGTGAAAAATCGACATACGTCTCATTTTGATGGCTGCGAGACATATGTACGGTACTTGCAACTGAAGCCCCTTAGTTTTCACTGTGTCCATCTCTATATTCTAATATTATTTCCTGCATAGCCATTTGAAGAATTTGGCTCATAATACGTATCTCAAAAGATATAATCCTTCAATTCTGCAAAGGACATTTTTTTATCATTCTGCCAAAAGTTTTCATCCAAAACAAACAGTAAACCTCACAGAGGTGATCTGAAATCCCTGCAAGAAGGCCCCCAGTGTCGATCTTTAAGCACACCATTTTGGAGTGGTTTCCCTAAGGCAGAAAATTTGCCCAAATCTTGCAAAAACCATGAAATGCTGTGAGTGTTGTTTTGCTGTTAAGGAGTTAATAAAAACCCCTACCTTAGTCATGGCAGTCAGGGCAGGTTCACAGGCCGTCTCCAAGTCTTGCACCAATAGCTGGATACAGTTGGATATCACACTGCAAACACACACATTCAACTGATTAGATGTACGGGCCAAGATTTTCCTGAATTTATCATGGGAACTACAAACACTGACAAGAAAAAAGAAACACATGGAATTCGGGCCAAACAGCGATTCATCGAACATGCCATGTGGTCATATTTTGACGATCACTATGCCTCAATTTGAATGCTAGAGATTTGACCATAATTTGTTTGAATGGGAACTGGTTATCATGAGCCTAATTATTTCTCCTTCCTCGACACCACAGCAGATGAATGGGGTAAAGAGAGGAAAACAAAATCACTTTTCTGTCTCTTAAATGAACTAAACATCCTGGAAATTTTGAAAAATTCAGTCTTAGGTAAATTATTTATTCTCATGGCCACCCAATTTTTGCGAAAATTTTCTGAAGTTAACATTTCTAAAGAGAATTCTTTTCCTTCTTTATGTCCCAGTGAAGGTTTGCTTTTCAGTCTGTATGTCTATCAAAGGGAAGTAATTGAGCTAATGAAAAATAATTTCAGTACAGGCAGGACTCAGTCCTCTTTATCAGAATCACTGATGGGGACCAGTGCAATTACTTCCCTTGGTCAGACACATGGAATGTTCAATACGCAGTGTAAAGAAGAAAATGCATCAATTTCCTTTGGTAACTGTAATGACTGATCACAATAAAAAAAGATAAAATGTCTTCCACCCAGGGCAAATGAGTCAGAAGTCGTGCCAGGCGATTACGAATTATGGCCATTTTGAACTATTTCCCGACTCAGATATCAAATTTTTCCTTTGTTTTTGTTTTGTGAAAAAAATAAAAATGTTAATATCCGAGTCAAAAAATCCTTAAAAATGACCATAATTTGTAATCACCTGGCATGACTTGCGACTCATTTGCTCTAGGTGCAAAACAAATTATTACGATAGGAAGAAAACACTTTCTCTTTGAATTTTTCAGAATTTTTTCATAATGTATGTTTCAAGCAAAGAATGCTAGGGTGATTTTTTTCCTCTCTTTATCTTTTACTGCACTTATTCAACCTTGTATTTATGTCTAGCAAGGACATGTGATATTGTTGGTAAAAAAAACAATCCGATATAACACTTATAGCCATTGCTGTACCTGTGGAACATATCCTGCTCCGACGCCAGATCTACGGCTGACTTGTACTTGGGATCCACCTTCTCTTTGAGCTTTTCCTCAAGCTGCTGCGTTGTTTCCATGCAGTACTCGGCCGTACACAACAGGCTACAGATCCGACACTGCTCCTCCTCCATCAGCTTAGTGATCTCCCCTTCCTTCAGGATGCTCTGGAACAGTCCCGAGGCCGAGCTCATGTTCCCGCTCTCTTTGCTCAACCTGAAAGACAGATGGAGAGCTTAACTCTTCAACACTCTAGGTCAACACTCCTGGAGGACTGGATTTGGTCGAAGTCTCACACAGCCAACTTTGCATTGGAATTCCCTTACACAACAACACACACTGTAACGATGTGTTACTCTTGTCATATCATCTTCAGACATAAACAGCCAGACCTTAATCATGAATGGTAATGTCATCAGACTTTCTGCCTCTCTCGCACTTTCAAGTGACACTTTCAGGGTTAAATGTTATAGGATTTTCTTTCTATGTCGACATCTCAACAAAGATACAAATTAAATTTCAACAAATGAAATAGATAAAAAAAAAAAAAAAAAAAAGAGCAGATATGCAAAACACCTTCAACATCTAATGTCTGGACACATATATAATAATAATGTCTGGACACATATATAATAACATACAATAAAAAAATTTTGAGAAATGAGTAAAACAAATGAAGGTATGTAGTACATGTTCAACACTCAATGACAACTTTTTTTTGGCTGATGTACCCTAACCAATTATGTTTCATTTGGACAAAATTATGAATGGTACATAGATAAGATTCCCTATGTGCATTATTTACAAAACAAACTGTGTAATAACACAAACAGCTTTGTTTCATGTTCATCAGTTGGTTATTTTTTTGTGTAAATTTGTCACTACTTGATTTGGTCTTGAGGCAGCCATTTCTACGATTGCAGGTGACCCAGATGAAAAGTCAACCCCCCTAAAAAAGAACAATTAATGTAAGAGAAACTGGTGACAGTTGAGTGAGAAATAGTCGAGGAACTTGTGACATCCATTTACTCGGAATAAAATCTGAAAAACTGCGTTCTCTAACCTGGCACTGATACTAAACCAAAACGGGTTCTCTGTTGTCACACTGGCAACATTGGCAGTGAAGGAGCTAAAAGAAAACACTCACTTTGGTAAGTTTGCCAGGAGAATGCGATGAGCGTATTCCTTCAGGTATTTCTGAAAGGTTTTGCTAAGGTCGATGAGGGGCTGTCCAGTGCTCAGCTGGGAACATTGCACCATGCACTTCTTGTAGAAGACGAAGAGATCGGCACAGCTGGGCAGCACGTTGCTATTCTCCTCACCGTCCATTCGTGGTGTCCCATGGGTCTGGATGTCTGTCTGGAACCGACCAATCAGCTCAGCCAGATTCCTGCAAGGAAAAAAAAGTCACAATAAGTGTGATGTCAGTTCTACCTATTGGGTTGCACACTGAACATCATCTACGTTCAGTTATACGTTTTTTACCTCCTACTGGAATTTATCTCGTGAACATAATCTAGTTTGGTGCAACTTGACACGACAGTCACAGAAGTAAACATATCATGACAAAACTCTGAGGGACATGGTTGCAAAGAACGAGAAAAATAAGACAATACAGATCACAAAAACACTAGACAAGCCTGAACACATCATGATAAATTTAAGACGACATAAGAGTGGTCAGGATAAGCAGAGACAAGACCACTGTGGATGCTTTGAGACAGAGACAAGAATGGATAAGATAAGATGAAGGCAATACAAGATCAGATAGGATAACAAAGTAGATAACACGGATTAGAACAGACATGAAATATGATAAGACAGAAGCAAGACAAGCTGGATGAAACAAAGACAAGATAAGCCTGGATGGGATAAAACATAGAGAAAGACAAGATTACAATTAATTCAAGACAACCTGAAGAGAAAAAGACTAAGGTAAGACAAGACTGGATAGTCTTGGATAAGACTGGATAAGACAAAAAAAAAATAAGAAGGGACAGATGGGAGCAAGACGAGCCAAAGATATGAAAATAAGACATGACATGATAGGACAATGCGAGACAAAACCTGACAGGAAATGATAAAAATAAGATAGGACAGTAGGGAATAGGACAAAACAAGCTGGTAGGACATAATTAATAGAATAGGACAATACAGAAATGAAACAGGACAAGACATAACAAGACAACACAGAAGACACAGACCTTCAGGCCAGGACTATCCCTAAGACCCACCAGAACCCACCCAAGGGAAAATATTCTGAGACCCTGCATGCATTATCCATATGTATTTTCTTTTCCTTTTCTCCTGAGCCTGCAGTTGCGTACCATACCTAGTCATGGTTAGGCATGGATCAAACCATAAGGCCCATCATTTGCTGGGCAATAGCTGGGAATGAATGTGTGAGTGCCTGAGACCATGAAGGACACGGCAGCGTGGAGGAAAGCCCGCTCCACATGGACAGATGCTATTACATATATAATTATTTCTATTTGTAATTTCAATCAAGTTTGTTTTTTTTTTCCATGCTCTCATCTATGGGGAGGGTGAACGGAAACTTTCATAGAAAAACAATAAAGGCCTTGAGCCCATTTTTTTTTTTTATCTTTTAGCACTCCTTTTAAGTTCCTCATCAGGACATCTTTGTGATGCTGACATGGAGATGATGACAACCTCTGCCGTGGCCCGACTTGCTTCCAAGAAAATGGCCGAGATAGTCTTATTCAGAAAGGCTGAATACCTAACCTCAAAGAGGACGCAGACAAGGATATGATAGGACATACAAAAATGAGACTGGCAGTGCATAACCAGACAATACAGAAAACCTAATGGGACATGCCAGGAAAAGACACCATCACCACTTCTGCTAACTTCTGTCTCCACTACTACTACTATGGCTCTTTTCATCCATGCTGACAACTGAAACAGTCTGTATTCTGTACCGATGCTGCAGGAGCAAATGAGATGCGACATGATGAAATCAGGCGCTAGTGAATTATCGAGGTAACCTCCACCAAGAGGTTGAAAGACATATATAGAACGTAATGTAAAAGCTGGTCAATTCTTAAGCATATAGAGTTATTGGTATCACAGTACAGCTTATTCATTTCCCTTTCTCTAGGTGAAGAAATCATTGTTCTAATTTGAGTGGAACTCAAAATACTGGAAATTAAAAACATGATAGCAGCAAACCTGCTGCTGCAGCTGAATTTAGTAAGACAATGGCCGATGAAGTTTGTTCATCTTTATTAATCCTTAGTTAGGTCATGTCACTAAACTGTCATTTTTGGACTTTTACTTAATATATTTCAGCACATTTAACTCTGATTTTTAAATAGACATAGAAGTGTTTTGTGAAAAAAAAAAAATCTTGAAAAAAAATCATTCACTCTTGAAAAACTCGTGATTTCCCCAATTGCCTCAGCTTGACGAGCGCCTGATTTCACCATGAAGCATCTCAAATACTCAAGACAAGCTGTCCTCTCTTGCTCATGCAGTGCCTTCTATGGCTGAAATAATCGATATTTGGCAAGCACGACTTACTGAGTGTTTTAAATAGCAAAAGACTGAAGGCTGAAGACCTAGGACAGAAACATGGCAAAGCAAGACAGGACTGGCACAGGAAGAGAATTTCTACAACTTTTGGACATTCAAGACCTGAGAATTTACCTGTCTTGATTCTCAATGTAGATGTTCAGGTGTGGCTCAAAACACTGTGAGATCATTCCAGCAAAAGGTGTCACTGTTTCTGTCTGATTGCAGAAGAAGATAGCAAAAACACATTTCACGCATGTCATATTCCACGTAGAAAAACTCCTCCATTACAAAATCGATCACATACAGTATCTTCAACAAATTACTAATGTACAAGAGTACAAGCTAAACCCAATCCACATATACTGTGCAATGACGGGAAAAAAATGACTTCATATAAATATATTGCTGGAGTTCGGAGGAAATGAAAAAAAAAAAAAAAGCAACTTGAGTCACTCGTTCTGAAAAAAATTGAAAATTCAAAAGCTGTTAATGTTTTCTGACGAGATACTAAAGAACCATATAACATCATAAAATGTCCTTTATGAGCTAAAATACCAAACAAAAACTTTAAATAGGCTTTCAAATTCCATGCAAAGATAAAGCAGAACAAAACAACAACAACAACAAAAAATAAACAATCGAACTAAATTTTGCATGTATGTATCCTCAAAGAAATGGCTTGTTTCTGCTGTGATCAATGACGAGCATGTTAGAATTGCTGTTTGTCAACCTCACTCTCATATTCATTTAAAAAACAAATGAATACACAGCTCATTGTTACACCAGGTGTGCAGTGGTTATGGGACATGGGAGGGTGTGTTAGAGCGGGGTATGGGAAGGAGGGGGAGAGGAGGAATTGGCACTATTTTACTTCATACTTGAGTGACCACTGAAGTACAGCGGGGCTTCCACTATGATTTTTTGCTTATATGGGTATTATTTTTTCAATTTGGAGTGTCTGCAATTAAATTATAAAATAATAATATAAGCCTAAGAGTAATTTAAAATATGAATATACTTTGCAAAGCAAAAATACAGAGCATCTCTATAAAAATAGTTTAATGATCAGTATTGGCAGTTAGTCTAATTTTGACTATTTCAAGTGCTACAATATCATCAGAATATATTCTTCTTCTGCTTCTTAGTCTTAATTCTGTCTGGAGTCACTGGGGTGCCTCCTGAGCCATTGGGTACTCATGTGACATGACTTTGGCAGTTAGACCATCCCTCTCCAGCCTCCAGAGAATGTAAAAAAAAGAAGTGGTTAAACTGTCAGCTTCTGTTACTGATGTCATGTGACAAGATGACATAAGTCTGATGTCAAATTTTGTGAGTATACTGTTATTGGACATCATTGGAAAGGAAAATGAATATCTTTACTTTGGTGAGAAAACAACATCCAGAGCTCCTCTAGGCAAAGACATTCACAGTCAGAGATAAATCCTGTGATCCCATGATCGGTAAAATCCTTTTTTCTCAACTAAGTCCCCTTTAACTCTGATAAATGTCACTGAGTTGTGGGACACTTGGTCATTTGTCATGTATTCTGACATTTATGTTGGGTTCACGTCCGGTGATCTACCATGGAAGTGTGGAGGACAGAAGAAAGATACCTTTGCACTGCTGGTAGCTTTTTCCTCTTCTGCCTGTTCAAATGGGTTCGTAGAAGGTTCCTCAAATGGATTGGTGGACTCACCAGCTGCAGATGGGGAGGTGGTGGTAGTGGGGGATGTGGCTGCAGTGGATGCTGGCTTGGACTGATGTGGTGGGGGAACAGCCATGTGTAGGAGGAAGGGAAAAATCAGAGAGACACAAAGTGCAAATGTCAAGTGCTGGGAAATACTCACACTCTGGTTGTCATTTATCAGGATTTACATTTACATGTTTCTTGACACCACCCAGGTTAAAATGGGTACTTACCTAAATGTTCATATGAGTAGGTATGCCTGTGTACCGAACTATAGGCATAGTACTATTTATACCTAAGTAGAACCTACCTAAGTAGTAGGCATAATAATACTATATACACCAAGATACCCAGTAAGGGACATAGTACTCTGTATGACAAGGTACCTAATTAGGTGAGTGCTATTATTAGATGGCTAAGACTCTGGGTGCCCAACAAGCAGCCGCCTTTGTTTCCCAGGAAGCTGAGCATTTATGTAATTCCAATGCATCTGTCAGGGATACACTGTAAAGTGCTTCGAGCCTGTGCAGTACTGGTTTTAGTAACCATAGAAACGCTACCTATATAATTAAATATATATCACTATCATTATACTTGAAGATGAAAATATATAAGTACTAATGAACAGAGATAACTTTCTACAACAATTGAGCCTATCAAAGGTAAACTATAGCTATTTAAGATCATAGTTATGACTTTCTCAGACTATTTAATGCACAGAAGAAAATGAAATTCCAAGGCTATACAATATCAAAGTTATAACTTTCTTTGACCATTTAGTCTTATGAAATCTGAAAAGAATTCATCGATCACACATTCATTGAAATATTACTGTTCTCACTGCACACCTATCTGGACAAAAAAAATAAATAAATAAATTCCTCACTGAAATATAAAAAAAAAGATCAGCAACACACGGCAGTTCCAAAGCTCTACAAAGTGGAGCACTTAGTTACTGACCTGGCACAGCAATAAATTGCGCGGCCGACAGGTGACCGGGCCCTCAGGGCATCGGGAATTCCCGTTGCGTGCACAACTTGGAATTGCTTTGATTTTGATGCACTTTGATGTCAAATTAATAGCCACTCTCTCACAGGAACAGGTGCGAGTTTGCTATCAAATAAAAGCTCAACATTCCACCAATAATGCTTCATTTTTTGTTTCCCACTGTTTTTGCGTGTTTTCTCACAGAGGTTTGTTGAAATGCGTGTGTATTTCTAACTTTTGGGGGTGAAGAAAATTATTGAAAAATTCATAAACACTTAATTTAACCACAAAAAGTTTTCTTCACATCTAATATTGTTCATGATTCAAGTAAGTCTTAGTCTGTGGAATTTTTTTCCTCATTACATCACATTTGTGTCAATTACAGGCGGATATTCTGAGCGCCTGTGCAATTGTTGTGCATTTTTTTAAGGTTGTAAATCTGGTTTCGAGGTGTTATCTTCTAATTATAAGAAATAACTGAGCGATAATTAAACGTTTTCTATTTCTGATTAAGAACAGATCAGTTGAAGACAGTATATGACACTCAAATATGGAGCAATCCATCAGAGAACCTGTGATAGACGCGGAAATCGCTCAAGTGGTTCTACCCTGTCTATACATTCTTCTTGGCATCATAGTCAGACATCACAATGTTCTAGAGGAAACCACACATCAGCTAGACACAGATTTAGCACATGCTCTAGCAAAAATGAATTATCTTTCAAACATCAGTGAATTCGACAAATTTGTTCACTGCCGGAAACACAAGTGTAAATTACAAGGCATTAGAAGACAAAACAATTTTTTTTATGAGCGATGTTTTCATTTTTTGCAAGATGAAGTCAATAAAGGTAGATTTTAGTCACAGACAGAGAATAACATCACTCCACTGGCACAGTGGAAAGGTCCGATCACTTCTGGTTTGGAAATCATTTTAGGAATGCGTGGTTTTGTGATTCACACACGTCACAGCCTCTCAATTATAGGCAATCATTGCCACAAATACATGCAAGCGAACATTTACACTGGCTCACAAAATACGTTATTCAACGCAGAGTTGAGTTGAAACAAGACGAGCAGTAGTAAATCAGGCACAAGTGATCGGGCAAAGGTTTGACACACTCAATAAAAGTTATTCTAATATTCATTCATTAATTTCACACATTCGCAGAATAGATCTTACAGAATACAGTTGGTATGGCAATCAAAACCTACATGACACTCTACAGAAAACTATTTCCACATAAAATAACACTCAAAATCCACATGGTTGAGT